>PVJL010012281.1:0-37990 GCA_004026885.1 Lyroderma lyra
CTGATTCAGTGGTAGCCCCGATCCAACAGAGTGGTGAACGAGTAATCAGACACGGATATTGGGAATTTAGGGGAAACGGCAACATGTTACAACTCGCTGTATAAAGCACGTTCCCCTCCCACCGCCCTGACTGGTGTTCATTTTCTAGGTCAGCTACTTTGCTTCTCAGGGAGTCGTGTGGCCAAGGGGAGGACGAATGTCTCTCAGATTTCAGCTTTGAGGAGGAAGAGTTCAGAATGCCACAACTGGACTAGAACTGGGACTTACCATAACTCTAGGCCTTGTGGCTTCCTTGGGAGGTTCTGAGCCACCTCCCAAATCCATCACTTCCTTTAACTGCCCCATCACCCCTCCCCTGGGCGGCTGGAGTCCGGGGTCACCCAGGTGTGTGGCACAAATCCTGCCTCTCTGTGAGGGTAGTGGGGGGATTTAGTGGGAGCTAGTTGTTACCTCTGTGAAGGAAGGCTTGGATGCTAGTGATTTGGGGGAAAGGGCTCACTCTTGTGCAGAGCCCCTCTCAGCCAAAGCCTAATAACTGTGGGGGAAATAAAGGAGGTATAGATAAAGGCCTGTAAATACAAGGCGGGGGGTGGGGTGGGGGGACATGTGAGGGAAGGGCACGTGGTTGCTAAGGGAGCATGCCTCAGGGACTGTCATTATGATTCCCTGAGGATGGGCACCATGTAGCATGCCTCACAGGCAGTCATGATTCTCTGAGGGAGGGGTGCACAGTAGCTAAGGATGCATGCCTCACGGGCTGTCGTTATGGTTAGGTCCCCACTTGGCACTTTCCTGCCCTTGGTCTCTCGCTAAGTCCGGAGCCTTCACACGTTGGGGCTGCACCTCTGCACCCCAATGCTTCTCCTCTTGGCGTGTCACATGCTGAGGCTGCTGGTCTTGGCAGCTTGACCACCGGAGTTGGACCTGGACCCTGTGTGCTAACCTCTAACCCCCCAGGAGAAATGAAGTCCCGGACTTTTCAATCTCCCTTCCGAATCACCCCATGTGCTCACATCCCCCGGGGTTTCATTACCTGAGATCCTCTGCTGCAACCCAGATGTGGGCCTCTTTGCAGTCAGTTGGAGAGCTGCCCAAGGAGGTGAGTCTTCCCCACTCTAGCAGGAGAACCCGGCTCAGCCTGCAGAGTGTCCTGAGGCCCCAGCTCAGTTTCCAGGGGATATAGAACTTTCTGCAACCCTGCAGGGGCAACCAGCTCAGCCTCCAGAACCTTCCTCTGGGGAGGAGAACCTCCTCCAATCAACAGGAACACCCCACTCAACTGCCAGAGCATCATGAAGTGACAGTTTCAGCTCTAGGTCACCATCATGCTCAGCATTCAAACTATCAAACCAATGTCACTATCAAACCTGCAGGTGTGCAGCTTAGCATAACAGCAGGGCCCACTACAGGGGTGGGGCCTCCTCTACTAAATCATGACGCTATGGCTCAGCCTTCAGTGGCCCTTAATAGAGTGGAACCTTATGCTATGTGCAGTATGAGGTCCTAACTCTGTCTCCCAAGCTCCCAGAGGTGGCTGAACTTCTAGTTCAACAGGAGGCTCCAATTCAGTCTCTGGAAGCTACTCCATATGAGAAACCTCCAACTCAGAAGGAGGCCCCAGCCCAGCTTTCCCAGACTCCTAAAGAGGGTGAACCTACCTCAACCCAGGATAGCCAGGCTCATCACCCACAGAGTCCTGAGGCTGAACCTCTCCATCCCAGCAGGCAACTCTGGCTCAATTTCCAGACACCTCTGAGACGGGTGAACCTTCTTCACCCCAACTGGAGGCCCAAACTCAGCATCTGCAGGCCCCTAAGGAGACTGGACTTTCTTCCATCCAGCAGGAGGTGCCTGCACAGCTCCCCAAGAGAGAGCCATCTAAGTCCCTAATCAGTCTCCAGAGCCACCTCAGGAGGTTGTAGTCCACTCCTGGTCCATGATGAGGTGACAGTTTCAGCTTCAGGACAGAATCCAGCTGAGCCTTCAACCTGTCCCAATTTCTCAGTTCAGCCTTTGGAACTGGGACTTACCATAACTCTAGAACTTACTACAGAGGTTGGACAGTCCACAGGCCCGGAGCAGGCCAGAGCTCCTCCAGAGTACCCCGAGGTGACATTTCCACATCCAGAGCAGCTTCAGAGTCAGAACCCGTACCTCACTGAAGCCACAGTGCCACCTGGGGACCTGGAAGTCACCAGAGCTCTGCGAACAGTCATGGAGACAGTCCTTCCCACAGCTGAAAAGAAAGCCAACGTGAACCTCAGTGCAGTGAGCTCTGCGCCTGCACAGACGAGCCGCAGCCGTGTGCTGGGTCAGCCCAGCCAACCCACATGGGTACCGGCCACAGTCCCCCACCCACCAGGCACAGATGCCCTGGATGACATTCTCAGGAGCGTGCTTTCCTAAGGCCAGGAACATACATCCTGCTGGCTTAGGCTCCTTGACCTCTGGCTCCATGACATGTTGCTGCCATTGCCCTGTGGACACCAAGTACCAGTTTTAAAGACTCTTTCAAGTTTCCACTGAGCCCTGTGACTGCAAACTGTGGGTGCAGAGAAACTTTGGGGACCCTGTCAACCAGGGCAGCATGAGGTCAGAGGCTGATGGTAAGAGAGTGCACTTGCTGCCCGGCACGTGTCTCTCACGACTCCCCAGCGTTGTACTCCGGCACCTTCCAGTCACATACCTGCGCGCCCTGTTCATTGGGTCCTGGTTTAAGGAGGAGCGAACTTGCCAGAGTGTGCATGGTGAAGAAGGGGTGTGCTACAGGGAGGAGGACGTGGCACGGCGGTACTGGCATGCGGAGGGCATGCTGCACAGATCCGGAAGCTGCGTTTCCCCAAGCAGCCCTGATTTTGAGCACGCCTCCTTGTGAATAGTATTTCTTCTTCTCTAGCACTGAGTCCCTGCACTCGGCATGTGTCATTAGTCAGTCTGACTCTATCTGGGGAGACCCTAGATCAAGGCTGATCTGAGCCAGGCCCCGTATGCAGGGCAGTGTGTAATTGGAATTCTCCAGGGTCTTAGATAGTCTAGTTAATAATCAAAGCAGCTCTGAAGACAGGTGGGAAAGGCTGACTGCACATCAGGGTTGTGGGCATACGGACTGACCGATGGCTGCTGCACCTCAGGGTGAGTGGTGAGCTCTCTACTTGACACCTGGGAGGCTAAATTCATGGGGTCACAGCTGCATGTGGATGTGGGAGCCGTGGGTTCTGTGTCCAGTAATTGTCATGCCACGAAGCATCTCTTTTGAGCAGCAGAAAGCTATAAAATTCAACAAAACATACTAACGTAGTGAATCACACTTTCAGATAGGCAGTGGAACCCAACGCTTAGGAGAGAAACGTGTGGACTGAAATTCTGCTTCCTTGGGTCAAGGCCAGCTGTGTGACCTTGGGTAATTTGCTGATGCTTTCTGTCTCTCTTCATCTTACAATATAAGTAATAACAGTAACCTACCTCATGGAGCTGTTATGAGGATTAAATTAATTAATTAATATGTAATCAGTGCCTGGCACATAGTAAGTCATCAGTGAATTTTAGGCATAAATATTGCTCCTGGTGACCTCAAGTACAAAATCAGAAGTGTGACTTTGATGCATGACCATGGGTAAAATAATGAGATACACAATATTTTAAAGTAAAGTACTTATACTGGGTATTTCCATTATCCAAAATATTATCACAACTAATGCAAGATTGAAACATTACAAAATAAGAATAGCAAAAGGAAGCCTCCGGTATAGAATCAGATTCTCAGCCTGAGCCAGCACCCACGCAGCCCACCCTGGACCTACTTGGACAGCGCGCAGGGCCATACAACCTCCTCCCCAACCCTGTGCCTCTTTATGCTTTTTCTTATGCTTCCTTTTTGGTTTTAAGAGCAACCCATCTTTTCTGTCTCCAGGGTCCTTCTCTTCAGGACCGACTTCTAAATCCTTAAGAAATGAGAAAGCTGTACTGATTCTACCCTAACCTCAAAACCACAAGGAAGTAAATAGCTTTGGACTCCTTGGACTGGGCCAAGGCTTTCTGAGCCCTCTTCGTGACCTTTGACCTGGGGGCGAGGCCCTGGAGTCTGCCCAGCGGCTTCTCTTCTGCCTCCGGGCGGGCGGAGGGCACCCGCTCACTTTAGCGCTCTCCGCTTCTCCCTTTCCTCGGAGGGCGGCTTCTGGGGGCGGGGCCTCGCCCTCGGAGCTCTGGGACGGGGCGGGGCCTCTTCGCTTTGCCACCGCCCTTCTTCCCCGCGCCCGCGGTGCCCTCTGCAGCTGCAGCCCGTCTGCCTTCTCCACGCGCTCTTTCTTCTTCCTCTTTTCTTCTGCAAAGACTCTGCCTTTAGTCTCCTGTCGCCTCAGCGACATCCAGTAAAAACACCTGGTGCTCAAAAGTTAACGTGAAAGGACTCACCAGCTACTCTGAGGGCAGGAATGGACTTTATTCTTCACCGTTTTGGGAAATATTCCAGGTTTTCTGGGTGCTTCTTCTGGTGGGTGGTTAAGAAACTGATGGGAAATCGCCAAAGTTTTGTTGCCCTTTAAAAACACTGGGCTAATTTTGTTTGCTTTTCCTTTTTAGGGTCTGGTTCCACCTCCATGACTTGGCTGCTTGCTTTTTTGTCTCAAAATCTACAAAGGCAAATCCCTTCGGATCTCCAGTAGTAGACTTATAAAGGGGTATGCTGATGGAAGCAACACGTCACATTTCCCAAGCACTCTCTCAATGCAGCTGTGATGAACATTCCTGGGAAGTAACTTCTGCGATACATCAGAAGTAGTGGTAAATAGAACTTTTACTCAAGTTCAATACATTTTTACTTGAATATTAAAAAAAGAATCAGATTCTGTAATATTTGTAATATATCTCTGTAAATGAAAAATTTCTGATTTAGCTATTTAGATGAGCTCATCATTAACAACTTGCATTTTTAACTTCTTTTTATTTTATGTATTTTTCCATTAGCTGGAAGAACCCCCTCTCCCCCCAGCTCCTGCCCGCCAGCCCCAATCAAGACAATATGCTCCTGAAATATACACCTCTTGTTGTCTGGGTGTTTTTTGTTGTTGTTGTTTTTTTAAGTGTTCTGGGATATACAGTGTCTGGCCATCACTATGGATTGTCTAGTTATTAGCACATCCAATAACAAGATCTAGGGGTGAATTGAATAGATATGTGATTTTGAGGTGATGAGGAACATAAACAATATTTATAGCTATCTATAACAACAGTGATTTCTGTAAAAATATCTATAACTTACATTGGTAACAAATGGGAAGGCACTGCTGAAAATGGTGTGGTTTGTCTGCATTCATAACTGAAGAAAATGCTGAATTTTAGCTAGAGGTTATTGAAAATAAAGGTGTATGTCTTTCTGTTCATCTTTACAGACCCCCTAAATCATGCCTCTGCCCCATGTTGAGAAGCCCTGAGCCACCTGGATCACTTTTCAGTTCCATGAAAAACCCTCCTGGGGATTTGATTGACCTTCTACTGAGTCTTTACATTAAACTAGAAAAGCTGATACCTTAAAAATATAGAGTCTTCCTATTTGCAATTGTCATCTACATTTATACTTTTTCTTTAATGTCATTAAATATAATTTTATAATAATCCCCTTTAATGTTTTGTACAATTTTATAAAATTCATTCTTAGATACTTTATATATGTTGTCACTATGTGATATTCTATCTAATTTATTTTCCTACTATGGGTAGAGTTTAAAATACAATCTTTTTTTATATTAAGATATGGTAGCCAATTACTTCTGGATTTTCTGGCTACTCACTTATACAATCTGGAAATGACAAGGAATTGTCTGGTTTTCACTCCTGCCCACCCCCTTGCCCCCTCCCTGGGCAACCAGGCAGTGTCCCTTTGGAGGTGACTGGTGCACTAATGAGCTGCTGTCATGGCCTGGTCTGATGCTGTGTGGCCTGAGCAGCCTGGGTGTCCTTGGCCCCCTCTCTTGGCTCCAGGCAGTCATCAGCATATTTGGGAGCTTCAGCAAAATGTGTGTCTTGGTGGTGAATTCAGCAGCTCATGGTGTCACCAGGAGCCTTTATTTCTCTGAAAGTGGTGTGACATTGTGCTAAGACTTGGCACTCAAAAATAATAATGAAATAAATAATGTTTATTTGGTGTCTTCCAGTGCCAGGTGCTGTGCTCAGTGCTTCCCCGAACGTTATTATCTCATCTCATTCTCAGAACACCCTGGCTTGGTGAGGAGCAGGGCTTGAGAGAAGAGACCACTGAGGGGGCAGGTGGCAAAACCGCCTCTGAACAGAGACGGAGAAGCCCCATGAATGGGCCTCAGTTTCTCTCCAGAGTCTTTTGGGAATGCCACAGGCCCTGCTGGGCTCTCCCCAGCAGGGGAGATGGAGATACCTGCACTGAGACTCCAGAGATGTCTGTGAAACATCTCTGGTTTGGAGTTGCAGTGTTGGGCACGAGCCAGGTTGGCCTGGATTAAATGGGCATATAACCCTCTACTTGCTGTGTGACTCGAAGCAAGCAGCTTCACCTCTCTAAGCCTCACTTCCCTACTCTGAGAAATGGGGCCTTCTGCTCTGTTTAAACAGTGATTGTGTGTGCCAGGCGTGAGAACTATTTCAGAATTCTAGATGACAGAGGGCTCTCAGAGTCCCATATTTCACAGGTGGAAAAATGAAGGCCCAAGATGGGAAGGGACTGGCAGAGCTGATGCCCACACTGACTGGCCTGCAGCCATCCACCCCCTGTGCCAGAACATAGGTCTGGTTCACTCTCCTTCATTTGTACCCCTACAAGGCTGGGCTAGAAGACAGACCTTTGCTTGAGCACCTACTGTGAGCTGGAAAGCTCATGCAGGGGAAAGATTTCAGCCAAGGTCTTGCTGAAGCTCTCAGGATGGGGATCATGCCCCCTTTACCCATTTCTTAGACAGAGATGGGGCTCGTGTCCTGAGAGCCCCCACCTCCCATGACTGTAGATGTGGAGGGAGGTGTGACAGGCTGGCCACAAACCTACCCATAAATGTTATCTGAGGCCCCAGGATGTGATGGCACTGGCTTCGCTCCTTGGGGAAAGAATGGAGCTGTTGGTCCCTTATTTATTCATGGCCTTATTCGTTACTTTGGATCCAAAGTAAATGAATCTGTGTGGTCTGAGTAGAAATAAGTGGGATGCTGAGGAGTGGGGTGGAGCAGAGCAGGTGCCCAAGGGACGAGGCTCTGGCTCTGGCCCCAAGGGAGGCTGCAGTGGCCCAGTGCCTTCCAGAGTGAGTGCCCAGCCAGCAGAAACCTTAGGGAGCTCTTCAAAGCCTTCCCTGGAGCTCCAGGCAGGCCCCGGGCAGAGAGGTTCATTACTGCTCGCCTCCTGGGTCCACCCTGGGAGGGCCGAGCAGGCAGGGCACAGAGAAGTTTGTGGGCATCAAAGCTGCTCTCTAGACATCACCATGGTGGTTACAGGTCATCACACATTGTCCAAACCCACAAGAGTGAGCCGTCTGGTAAGATACGGACTCATTGATGTTGATGTGTCAGCATGGGTTCACAGACTGTGACAAATGTCCCACTCTGGTGAGTGATGCTGATAATGGAGTTGCCGTGCATGTGTGGCATCAAGGGGTCTGTGGGAAATCTCTGTACCTTCCCCTCAGTTAAGTTGCAATAAACCTAAAAGTGCTCAAAAATATAGTCCTGGAGAAAAAAATGAGTCCCCGACTGAGCACCGACTCCTGAATAAGTGACCATAGAATGTGCAGAGGGAAGGGGTCATCTGAGCAGGGACCTGCATGGAATCAGGGAGGAGCCAGGAGGACACCTGGGCTGGGGGCCCAGGGCGAGGCCCAGGGGGGATGGTGCTCAGCCTGGAGAGCAGGAATTCCGTGAGCCAGGAGGGAGCCAAGCCCGGGTCCCAGAGGCCATGCAGCCCTGTTTCTGGTTTCTTGGTAGCATCGTTACATTGCTTCTTCCAGCAACCAGCATTTCTCCCACGCCCTGGGAGGTAGCGTGGTAGGACTGAGCCGGAGGTAGGCTTGGATCTGTCAGGTTGCAGTTGGGTTCAAATCTCTTTCATGTGTCTCCTCGAAAATTAAAATAAAATGTTTTGGGTGAAGTTCACATAACATGAAATTAACCACGTTCAAGTGAACCTTTCAGTGGCATTTAGTACATTCACAGTGATGTGCAACCAGCACCTCTATCTGCGAGTAGTTCCCAGACATTGTCTTCACCCCAAGAGGAAACCCCGCACCCATCAGTACTCCCTCCCCACCCACCCCCCGACCCCTGGAAACCACCCATCTGCTTCCTGTCTCTGTGGATTTCCTCTTCTGGATGTTGACACACACGGAATCATGCTATATGTGCCTTTTGTAGTTGTCTGGCTTTTGTCACTTAGTGGGACGTTTCTGAGGCTCAGATGTTGTAGCGGGGGTCAGCACTTGTGTCCTTGTATGGCTGAGTGACGTCCCCTTGTGTGGATGCACCCCATGTCATTCATCTATCAGCAGTTGATGGACGTTTGGGTCATTTCCACCTTTGGCGCTTGTGAATAATGACGCTGTCTCTCGGGTATACACCTAGGAGTGGAGGCGCTGGGCCCTGTGGCCGCTCTCTGTTCAAGTTTCTGAGGACATATCATCTCTGAAAGGCGTCTTCCCACATTAAAACTCCTCCCTTGACACCCCTCCAGCTCCTGCTCTCAGGGACCACACAGCTTTCCCCAGTTTCTCCTTTTGCCCTTCACCTCTGTGATACCAGCGAAACCATTCAGGTCCATGGTCACCTCCAGTCTTCACCCTGTGTGCCCTCGCTCCCCCTGGGGACCCATCCCACCTCCTCCTGCAGACCTCAGCCCATCACCCACCCAGCCCCCTGCTTTCATCCCTCATCCAGCCCTTTCTCCTCCCTTCAGGCTCAGCCACTTGCACATGTGGGTCTCCCCCGGGTGTCTGTGGGTGCCTCAGACTCTCTAGGCCTGAGCTGAGCTCCCACCTTCCCCCGAGTTCCTTGCCCACTCCCTACCTCTGCCCCTCTCCCCAAGAGAAGATGAGGGTGCAGCATACATGCTGAGGATGTCTTCCCAGAAATGCCCGAAGAACCCAGCAGGTGCAGAGGGCTGAGCTGGGGGCTGCCTCCTAGCTCTACCACCCTCGGGTCTGGGCTCCTCATCTGCTCAGGGACTGTGACAACCACATGCCTGGCCTATGCAGGGGACTTTCTGAAAGGGCTTCCCCTCCCCTCTCACACTCTGAGTGGCAGCAGCTCCTGCAGGAAGCAATCTGGTCATGCCCCAGAGCTTTCCTGAGCCCCAGTTTGCCCTGGGTATGAAGTGGGAAAAATAGACCCACTAGCAGTCCTAGCAGGGCTATGTGTCCAGAGGCTCCCACAGGCCTGGCACACAGTAGGTGCTCAGCACGTGATCACATGGGGTCATGGGTTATGTTCATGGACACGAGCTTGTGTGTGCTCAGTGGTGCTCAGTCCAGCAAGAGGGGCGCCCCAGGGAAGTGTGGGTGTGCCTCTCACGGTGAGATTGGAAAGGCAGGTAGGGGACATGTGTCCCCTCCCAAAATGGCTCCTTCCTCTGTTCCCCGCTCTGGCCCAGGCTGCAGCTACTTGATGGGGGAGGCACTGGCCCACCAGATCCTCCAACCCCTAATTAGCCTGTCAGCACTGAGGAGCTGGCAGGAGCCCCCTACCAGGGCTGAGCCCACCAGCTGGATTTGGAGGGGATCTGAGCCACCTGGGCTTCCTTTGGCCTGGGGGTGCTGGTGCTTTGGTGGGGGGATGTTTTCATGGACTCCCCTCTGTTTTCCCTTCCTCCCAACCAGTGGACCCCAGTCAAGTGGGTTCAAAGGGTGAGGCCTGGGAGCTGCTGTGTGGACAGGGCCAGGCTGTCTGAGTGACTGACACTATAGATGGGCTGTGGCTTTGGGACAGTGTAGATGGATGTGCACTGTGGAGACAGATGGGAGGCCCGAAGGCAGGTGTGGGTAGTGGGGCTGGGCGCCTTAGCTGTGTGTGTGCTGTGACCAGTGGAATGGGTGTGATCTGGTGACATAGGTGGAGGAGGCAGTGTGGGCAGTGTGGGTGGCATGCCTGGGTTGGACCCCCACTCCCCCAGGCTCTGATCCTCAGTAACTACTGACACCTCTTGCCGAGCCCACCACTCTCTAGCAAGGGGCCCAGAGCTGGACTTCAAATCCACGTGTCTTACAGGTCTTTTGTTGTCACCCTGTACTACAGTGCCCGCATCTCTCCATCTCCCGAGGTCTCTGGCTCACCTGTCCTCCCCCCTCCAAAAAAAAACCTCTCCCCCCGGCCCCCACTCAGCTGGAGGAAGAGTGCAGCCCTATAGATCTGAAACCAGCCCTGTGCCCCCACACTTCCTCTGTCCTGCTCCCACACTGAGCATTGGGGGGCTCTCACATGGGCTGGTGGCTGACAGAAGAAGGCTCCTCCAAGCTTAGGCCTAGAAGGGTCCACTGAAGGGTGAGGGGACTGTCCCCACTGCAGGGCAGTGCCGTGCTGGCCTCTCCCGCCTGCCATGGGCTGGAGCAGAGGGGGGGTGGATCTGAGTCCAGGGTTCAGCCCACGTGAAGTGTCCAGTATTCTCAGGCTCCCTCCCTATGCCTCAGTTTCCTTGTCTATAAAATTATAATATCTATTTCATAGGGCATTTCAGAGGCTTAAATGAGAGAATCCAGGTGGAGTACTTGGGGACAAGCACCTGCTCAGTAAACACGAGCTCTCATTTAGGTGGTTGTTGTGCCTGGCCCTGTGCTGGGTGACTCCAGACATGAATCAGGACTAGAAGCTCAATTCAAGGCTGCAGGTGGCAGGGATGCGAGTGTGCTCAGGGCTGTGACAGAGAGAAACCACGGGAGACCCTACACCCAGCCTGGGGTCCTGAAGGACATGTCAGAGGTTAGCGAGGAACTGGGCATCCTGGGGGTGGGGGTAAGAGGGGTATAGCCTGGGCAGAAGCTCGGAGGTGGGAACTGCTGAGGTTCAGGGTTGCCAGCAGTAAACTGTCAGGAAATGTCAGTTCCTTTTCTTTTCAGAAGCTCTTTCCAGGCCCAGAAAAGGAGGGTCTGGAAAGTGCGTGAGGACCCCCGGAGCTGGCAGGCCTGGACACAGACCGTGAGCACAGTGTGCTCGGTGCGGGGAGCCATGGGCCACTTCCCTCTGTGCCCCAGTGCCCGGCCCAGAAATGCTAACACTAGTGACAGTAACGATAATGTTTGTCTCTGCCAGATACGCTTCTAAGTGATTTATGGATGCATAATCCTCACTACAATCACATCTTATTACCCCTGTGTTACAGATGGGAAACTGAGGCCCAGAGCGGTGAAGGGACCTGCCCGAGAACTCGTCACATCTGAGCGGCAGAGCTGCGATTTGAACACGGTCGGTGTTCAGGCAGGGGCTGTGGACTGGTCCGGGGAGAGGGGGCCAATGTTCTGAGGCAGGGTGAGTGGGCAGGCTGTTCCTGGTGGGCCACCCCCCGACTGGCCCCACTGTGTGCCCCAGACACAGTGGGCACTCTGGGCCCCTGGTTAGCGGGCACTGGCGGAGGTCACACAGAGGTGGCAGCTGCCCTGGCTTTAGAGGTGGAATTGGGTGTTGGGATGGTCACTGAGCATTTGCTGAGGCTGGAGATGAGTGTGCACACGCCTGGGCCCACTTTGTCCCACAGCCCTGGGGGAAGGACTGACATCCTCAGCTGACAGGCCAGGAAACTGAGGCTCAGAGAGGAATCTGGCTGCCTGAGATTCACAACCAGGGAGTCACAAGGCTGGAATCTGAACCAAAGCCGGCCCATAGCAGAGCCTGTGTAGCTCGTGTCCAAGCAGGTGTGCCCCCTCTTGCTTTGCAGGTGACATGAGTGCCACCACAGTGGCCACCTGCTGGGCAGTTACTGCCTGCAGGCCCTGTGCTGGCCACCAAGCCTTTCTATTTCCAGCCCTTGGAGGGACTGCCAGTGACCATCTCACAGATGAGGACACAGGCCCAAAGCGGGGGACAACCTGTGTAGCAGGATTTGAGGTTCTAGCTAGCTCTATTTCCAAGGGTCTCAGGAGAAGCTGGGGTAATAGGATGCCCCAGGGGTGAGCAGGGGCTTCCCTGAACTCCCAGCCCAGTGTTGACGTGGCCGGGACTGTTCAGCTGGGCAAGGGGCCCCTTCTCTGTGAGGGTGGTGATTGGAGGTCAGTTCTGTAGTTCAAGAGCCCTTTACACCTGTCACTATGCTGACAGCTGGGTCCTTGCAGCTACCAGAGCTGTCCAACCTGGGTCCCCACTCAGCATCTGGGGGGTGGGGCTAGGCATTGAAGTATTGAAGAGGTCAGGTGGGGGACCCCATGGGCTGCAGCTTCAGGTAGCAGTGGGCTGTCCTCATCGTTCCAGAGTTGCTCCCCAGATACATCTCCCAGGAAACAGACTGGAGCACATTGTCAGTCAAGGTCATCTGTCTGGCCTCCATTCCTGGCTGTGTGACCCTGGGAAAATTACTTCACTTCCCTGAGCCACAGTTTCCTTATCTGTAAAACAGGGATTATAATGGGGCTCACCTCATGGCTGCTCTGGGACTCAGAGAGGCCAAAAGCTCTGGGCTGCCTGCTTGGCCCTAGTCCTCACCGCTGCCCCTTGTAGGCTGTTGGCCTTGGGTGGGTCACTTTTCCTCTCTGGACCTCAGTTTCCTCATCTGACAAAGGGGCATAATAGTAGACTCCTTCCTGCAGGGCTTTCTCGGGACACAATGAGGCAGTCAGGTAAAGCCCAGTAACTATAAGCAGAGGGTCTGTCACAGGCCCTTGAACTAGGGCTGCCCTGAAAGTATGTGAGAAACCACAGACTTCGCCTAGAAAGCCAGAGCCCACTTCCCAGACGTGCCCGGCGTGTGGGAGCTCAGCTGCCGGCTGCCTGTGGGCAGAGATCACGGCGGTTCACCGGCGTGCACTCTGATGAAATATAAATCACATGCAGCGTTTTCAAGCCAGGTGGGTGGGACCCTCCTGGTGTAGGCAGTGAGGCTGATGAGCTGGGCATGGGGATGGGAAGGAGATAAGAGCTAGTGAAGAAATCATCATGTGATCTGGCCTAATGGACTGCGGTGGAGCAGCATGTGCAATTAGTGCATTAATTGTCCGGCGAGGGTGACTTCTGTGGTGCTGGGTGGCCCAGCATCCCACAGTTCACCAAGTGTCTGGTGACCCGGGCGCCTTCCTATGGTGCTTGGTGAATCTAAGGGTCAGCCCTACCCAGATCCTGTAGATTCTGGGCTTGGGGGCCTGCGTCATCCCCGCTTGCTGTCCTCTGAGGTGGGCTCCCCGAGATGCTCAGCCAGCAGGGCCTGACACAGCATCCCTTAGCTCAGGCAGGGATAAGGTAGGTGGGCAGCTGTGGGCAGAGCCTGGGGCAGAGCCTCCCCTTGCCTCCTCCCAGCCCCCCAGTTCCTTTTCTTTTCCCAACCTCTTTGTGTTTGGTGGTTTGAACCAAAGCTGTCCCAGCTTAGCCAGCTCCTGCCCCGTTGCCAAGGTGACCAGACCATGCCACTGCCAGGGTCAGGTGAAGGACTATGGTGCACACACATGCACATAGCCTGACACACATGCCTGTGTGTGCCATGCCTGGTACACACGTGTGTATACACAAAGCTTGAACATGTGCATACGTGAGTGCAAGAGCAGACACACAGAGACCCAGCACCAGCACTGATGTCAGCACAGGTGTGTCCTCGTGAGGACACAGGCATGTGTCTGTGTGCACGCTGAACATGTGCCACGTGTTCCCACAGAGGAGCAGGGGTGAGCAGCTGACACACGACACATGCAGCTGTGGGATCAGAACACCAGTTGCCCTCCGGCTGTGGCTGCCTTCCCACCCTGAGCCTCATTCTCCTCCTTGAAACTAATAGAAAGAGCCTGCACCTCACCAGGACTAGATGAGGGTGATGTGGTCAGTATTCTTCTCTGTGTTCTAGAAAATTCCTCAGGTTTATCTTCCTGGCCTGGGCCCCAGAAAACTACCAAGGGACTTTGGGTTTGACCTGGGACATTATATATGGGCCATAGGTGAGACCCCGACCTGCCCCCACAACCTCATCTCCTTGCTGCCCTCCTTCCTCAGACTTGCTCCATGACCTTTGCCTGGACTGTGTCTTTTTTTTTGCTTTTTTTGGTATGTGGGTAGTTCCCTGACTGGGAATCGAACCCAGGCTGCAGCGCTGACAGCACCAGCACCAAAGCCTTAAGCCACTACACCATCAGGGAACTCCCTGGACTGTGTCTTGTTTCCAGCCCTGGCTCTCTCCCAACCTGCAGGACCACACCTCCTCCAGGTGGCCAAACAGCACCTCCTGCAGCCTGAATCTTCTCCCTTCATTCCTTTTCTTCTGAAATGTCTATGTCCCCTCCTGTCTGTTCTGAGCACCAAGCGGGCAGGGGCCTTGCCCGGGTGCCGGGGTCCTGCCTCGGCGTTCCAGAGAACAGTACCTGAAGTGGGGGGCGAGGTTTAAGGATACAAAGAGAGAAAGAGACAAAGAGGGTCCGGGAGGACTGGAAGCATTCTTAGCAACCAGCCCGAGTTTATTTTTTCTCCCCGATATATCCCCACAGCACAGTGCAGTACAGCAGAAACAAATATGCATTATCTTACTCAAGGACAAATCATAAACCATCCCTGACTCTCTGCCAGCTAACTTGAAGGTCAGAGTAAACGAGAGGGAGTCAGTTTCCCAAGGCATTTCTTCCAAGTACCCAGATAGTCTTCTTTCTTTAGTGTCTCCCAAGGAACTGGCCATATCAGGCACATTCCTCAGTGAACAGTACACACCCTCGATTGCAGAAAGGAACACTACAAAAAGCAAAACAAGTTATGCTTCCCTAAAGCCAGCCTGCATGGCTCCCAACACCCGGGGCCTCCCATGCACTCGGCACTTAATGAAGACATGCTTGTGCAATGAACAGATGGATGAATGCATGAATGAATGAATGAGATGGCCCAGGCCACTGACCTCACCACTCCAGAGGTGAGGCCCTGGTCCCCACCTATGTGGGCATGAGAGAACACAAAGGAAACCAGAAATGTGAAATACATATCAAAGCATTACTTTAGGGCACGTGATGCCTTCAATAGCAGGGCCTAGCGGAGGCCCCCCTAGCAGCTGTACGACTGCCAAGCTGCAGGGCTTTGCTGCTTCCATTCGTCAGGGAGGGGGCAGGACATTTTGTAGAGCGAAAAGGGAAGTTCATACATTTCCCTCTCAAGTTCATAGAGCCCCAGATTCCATCCTTGGGGCCCGGGAAAGACCTCCTGAAATGTGCAGAGTTGTGGCAGGGACTCTGCAGCCCTACCCTGCCCCACACAGACATCCAGGCCCCTCTACATACTCCCAGCTCCCTGAATTTGCCTCCAGTCTTCTTGGGCAGCCTTTGTGGGGCCCTGGGGTCGGACACAGGCATCAGGGAGTTGGCCTGTGCTGCAGTTTCCTGACCATGGCCTGGAGAAGCTTCTCTCTCAGCCCCACTTGTTTGGCTGCTCCAGATAAACTGCCCAAGCAGGTATTGTGATGTCTCCCCTATTAGGTGTGGGAGGGCCCCCAACACCCCAAGGCTTGGCCTGGAACCCCTGCCGACCTGGCAGAAGGATGACATTTCCTGCTCTGTGAACTTATCTCCAAGGGGACTCTGGTGGTGACAGTCATACCCGCTCCCTGCTGTGAGCAGTTCATAAGAGACTGAGATGGGAGACTCCCTGTCCCTCAGGCCACAGCCTTTTCCCTGCAACAAGCTGAACAGGACCCAGAAGAGCTTCTCATTTAACACGTGGGAAAACTGAGGCCCAGGCAGAGCAAGGTCTCCTGACAAGGCGAGGCTGCCAAGGTCTTGGGGCAACTGCAGCCCTGCCTGCCACCTTGCAATGCAGGCCTCAAGGGCACTCCTGGATTCCCAGGGTGGGTCAGCCACCTGCCCATGCCGGGCAAACCTCAGGGTCCTCCCAGTGAAATTTTGGTCCCCAAAACAAAGCCACATTTATAAAATGAGGAGGAAAAGAAAAGGGAAGCTGAGGAAACAACTGTCCCTGTGTCCCCCCAGCAGAGCTGCTGGGTCACTGGGGGACTGAGATCAGGGCTCAGTCCCTGATGCTGCCTGGCCTTTGCCTCATCAGGACTCACATTGGGCATGGCCCACATGAAGACATGCAGCCCCCAACAGGGGCAGAATGGGCCTGGAGGGCTCATTGGAGAGGAGCACGCAGGGACAGGGGAGGACACCTGGGTGCTAGGCTCGTAGACCAGTGACCTGGGACATGGCTGTAACCTCTTTGCCTTGTTCATCCTCTGCAAAAATTGCTTAGGCCACCCCACCTGGAATAGTCTCTGATGCAATGCCAGGCACTTAGCTGAGGCCAGGCACTGGTTGCAGGGCCCAATAAACTTGTGGGGACTTGGCAGGGAGCAGCAGGTCACCCAGGGAAGTCTTGGAAAGCTTCATAGAGGAGGCATCCCCTGAGCCTGAATGATGCATCAAGTTCTAGAAGGCAGAGCAAGGCATGCCAGGTGAGGGACCAGCTTGCACTGAGGCTCTGAGGTGTGGACATTCCTGAGACATCACTCACTGAGGATCACATGACCCTCAGTGGGGCATCCAACCCTCGCCTTCTGCTCACTCATAGTGTGACCTTTTCTCTTGTGGATTTGTAAGAATTCTTTAGATATTAAGTATGTTGATCCTTTTTATAATATACATCAGGCAAACAAAATATTTATACCTGTATTTTGCTCATGGGGGCTTTTGAAAAATAGCATTACAAATATTTTAAGTTTCTAGCTTATTTATTCATGATCTGCTTTGCTCCAGGATCTGAATCTCAAGTGCTCTCCAACGCACATGCTGGGCGCTTAGGAATGCCTGAGACTCCCATTAGGCTGAAGCTTGAAAACTTACTGCTGTAAGAAAAGTAGAAGTCTTTGCTCCCTGGGCCCTCCCCCTGGAGTTCCTTCCCATTGGTCCATCTGCTCATCCCTTCCTGCCTGGAGTGAAGGGCCTGTCTCCCCTCTCCAGAGTGAGTGGGGCTCAGACATGAGATGCTGGGACTGGGTGGGGGCCAGGAGATTTCTAGCTGGGCACCCTCCATGGATTACCCTGCTGAAACTTTATCATCACCCCCTGAGAGAGATACAATTGTTAATCCCATTTTACAGGTGAGAAAACTGGGGCTCGGAGAGGTATGACTGGCCTAAGGTCACACGGAAAGGGAGGAGACAAGATTTGACCCCAAACCACATTGTCTCAGAACTCATACTTTCAAACTCTCCCCTCTGGGATCAAGTTCAAGCTCATTAACATGCATCCAGGGCCTCTCAGAACCTCAGTCTCTTCATCTGTCAGTGTAATGCCTCAGCTCTGGTCCCTGCATACACAGGCACTCAATGCACGTTTGCCGTTTCTGTTCTTAGGGTGACAAGGGGTACTCCCATCTGTTTCACTGCAGCCCCCTTCACCCCAAATCCCTTCAGATCTTGGAATGTCGGGCTTGGAAGGGCCAGTGTCCTCACTGGCAAACAGGAGCAGGGAGGCTCAGAGGTGGGGAAACCTTGCCCAAGGCCTAGTGTGTGAAGAACAGAGCCAGGTATTTACCCTGATTCATGGTCCTCTGAGTCCCCCTCACCACACTGCAGTCAGCCTCAGGCTGGGCTCCCTCTGTTCCCACTGCTTCCCCAGGAAGTCCCCTGCCCCCTACGGGTTAGACACCTCTCCTGGGCTCTAAGGGCTCTGACCTTGGTTTTGACGCAGTCTTGTTGTGGTTGTTGGTTTACTCACCATCTCCCCTGCTTGGCAGGGACCCCCCCACAGACAGGTGCCTGCTGGTTCATCTCCACGTCCCTGGTGCCCAGCTGTGCCTAGCATGAGCAGGCCCTTGGGAAAGGTGGACTGTAAGACGGAGGCCCAAAGTGGGACAGAGACCTCCCCCAGGTCACACAGAGAATAGGAGCAGAGCTGGGAGCCCCGTGAAACCCCCAGACGTCCCACCTGCTCCTGGGACCCAGCACAGCCTAGGGATGGGGCACTGCCTGTAATGGCCACTCTAGTAGAGAGTGCCCAGGGGCCTCTGTCCTCTGCTGCTCCCAGGGGCCTGTGGCCAAGGACACCCTGTCTCCCTCCTGCCCCCACCCCTTGTTGAAGGATGTTCTCAAGATAAAAATACCCTCGGAAACATTCCCTGGTGCCTGGTCTGACCGGAAACATTCCCTGGTGCCTGGCCTGACCCGGTGTCTACCCTGGGGACCAGCACTTCCTGCCATGGCTTCCCTTCAGGGCTCAGAGGGTGGACACCCACCCCTCTTGACGACTTGGTGTATATCCCTGGGTTCAATGTGTCCAGCCTGTCTCCGGACCAAGGAAGGTGAGGGGCCTGAGGGGTCGTGGGCACTTGTGGGTGCTGTGACCGACACTTACCTGCCAGCCAGCACTATCGCAGGCTCAGAGGAGTGAGGCAGCCATGCTGCTGCCCGGTGGGGCTCATGGCTCTCTGGCATTGTTGCCTGTTGGGGTGCATTTGAAGAGCAGCACCCGGGGCCATGTGGGTGGGTCAGGGATGCACCAGCTTTGATCCCAATGGGAACCCCCATTTCACTCTGAGCTGCCTGTGCCAGTGGTTGTCAGAGCTGGGAAACCCCTCTCAGAATATTGGGGGGGGGGGCGGGGGCTGGCATTTACTGTGGCCCTGCTGTGTGTACACAGTGAGAGAGGGCCTCGGTTTGCCCTCTTGGCAGTCTTCTGTAGTAGGTGGGGGTCCACCCATTTTATAGACAAGGAGGCTGAGGCCCAGGGAAGGGTCTGTAGGGAGCTGGGGGCCAGCCAGGACTCAAATGCCCCTTGGGCACCCCTTCCAGGGAGGGCTGATGTCATGGGGATGACAGCTGCTCCTCCTGGAGCCCCGCCGTGCCAGGCCCTGTGCCCAGAGCGTACTGCCCTCACCACATTGAGTTTCACTGGCACGTCCCATGGGAAGCCAGTGGCCAGCCCATTTTGTTCAGGAGAAAGCTGGGCTGCAGAAAGGGGAAGTGTCCGGTGCCCCAGGCGGTTCCAGCCCCAGCCCTGGTTATCCAGATGGTGCTGTGGGTAAGGGTTGAGTGGCTCGGGTATCAGTCCAGGTCCTGACACCACCTGCTGGGGACTGAGGGTGAGTCTGGCCCCTCTGGGCTCGGGCTGCCCTTCTGTGTGTGCAGACCTCGGCTCCACCCAGACTGCCCCATCCAGGACGGTTACCAAAACCCAGGAAAGGGTCTGGTGACCTTCAGAGGCCTGGGCTCACATCATGGGCTGCTGTAGCCACTGCTGGACAGAGACCTGTGTTCTTGTCCCTATGTCGCCACTCATCAGTGGCTTTGTCTTCTTGGGCTGATCACTTCTCCATTCTGAACCTGTTTCCCTATAGAGTAGAGCTAATTTTGCCTCCACCACAAGTGAGAACAAATCTCACTTGGCTGGGTTTGTGGGTCTGGAGAAAGCCCCACCCAGGAAGTAGGGAGTTGGGAATGAGGCTGAGAGTGCGGGGCAGGCCAGGTGACCAGCAGGAAGTGGGGAGGGCGGGCTGGCCACACAGCTACTCCCTCACTCCTTTTCCCTAACTGTCTTTGGCTTCCTTGCCCTGTGACAGAGACCTCCTTCGCTCAGAGTTCCAGCTCTGGGTAACGCAGGGCAAATGACTTCACCTCTCTCAGCCTCAGTTTCCCTGTTTGTCCAGTGGGGAGAATCATCTTTCCCTCAAGGTGGGGCTGTGAAAATGGGAATAACTGAAGTCAGGATCTGAACACATGGGGCCAGGCGCAGTGTGGGGTCACCCAAAGGGACTGGCATAGAGCCAAGACCTGATCACGAGTCCTTGCCATGGAGAGTCCCAGCTGTGGGCAGTGATCTGTGATGGAACCTCCCTCAGCCTCAGTTTCCCCATCAGTTTTGAGAGTGAAAGGCCTAAGAGAGGCCCTGCAGGACCTCGAACAGCTGCTCAGCAGGTGATGAGGTATAGGGAGCAGGGAATGAGGACCAGAAGTCTGGAGGTGAGAACCTAGAGGGTGACGTGTGACCAGCCAGGCCATCCCCAGATGGTGTGAGCAGAGGCCCAGAAACGGGAAGTAACTCACCCAAAGTCACACAGCTTGTGAGGGGCAGAGCTGGAACTTGAACCCAGCTCTGTGTGCCTCTAAAACCACTGCTGTTGCCTGTCCCAGAAGACTTATAATGTGCGGGTGACTCACCAAGAGTTACCTAATCCCAGCTGGAAAAGCCAGTGTGACTGAGTTATAGCCAGTTTTGGCCGTGAAAGGGTGGGACTCCATGGGCTCAGTGGTCAGAGGTGGGGAAGGTGAGAGGGGCGTTCCAAGTCAGCTTGCCCCTGGAAATTCCTAGAACCCCTTCCCAACGCACTCTCCCCTGATCCTCACAGCATGAGGGAGAGGAAATCAGGGGGCTCCTTTGACAGATGGGAAAACTGAGGCTTGAGGATGGCAGGGACCACATAGGGTGTGTGTGTGCTTAAGGTGAGTCTCTGCAAGTTACTGAGGGGCATCCACCTATGTAGTCATCTATCCATCTGCCCCACCCACTCACCCATCCACCCACCATCCATGCATCATCCGTCCACTTCTGGGCCCTGTGATGGGCACTGGGATGTAACTAGGGCACAGGCTGGGGACCTGGGTTCCTCTATGGCCTTAGGAGAATTACCACGTTACCTGCCTCTCTGGGATGGGAACCGCAGCAGTTCGGGTCTTGTGGGGCTGTTGTGAACGTTGCATGAATTGACGCCTGTAAAAGACCTACCACGGTGTCTGGGATGTGGTCAGCACTTGCTGTCAGCTGTTATTTTCCCTGGGGACCCTTCTTACAGTGCCCCCCTCTGGTTCTGAACATTCGTTGTGGACAGGGTCATGTGCTATGAAGGGGCATTGGAAGTGTGGGAGGCCCTCTTCACCTCGCAGGGGGCCCTGGGGAGGCAAGCAGAAGGATGGCTTCACGCGGAAATTTCTGATGTCTGAGCCCCGCTGAGGGGAGCAGCACCATCTACAGTGACCTGGCTTTGCCCTGTTAACTTTAGGGCCTTCGAGCAACTGAGTCCTGTCCAGCTGGGGCCTGGGGAATGGCAGCCACTGCTACTGCAGCCTGGAGGACAGCCACTTGCCTGCTCAGCACCGTTACTTAGAAGATAGGATCCAAGAGGTAAGATTAAGGTCACGGGTGCGCACCTGGCCATCTAGTCATGCATTTAACCACTCATCTATCTATTCATCTTCCTACTCACCTGTCCACGCACCTGTTCGACCTCTCATCCACCCACGAGGTCCACATCCATCTGCCATCCATCTACCTCTCTACCCACCTACCCACCCATTCCAGCCATCTTGCCAGCCATGTATTCATCTGTCTCCCAACTATACATCCACCCTCCCCAGCCATTAATTCACGCACCTAACCACTTGTCTGTCCTTCCATCCACTGATTCATCCATCTATTCATCTACTCACTGATCTGTCCAATTACCTTCCACCAACCTAATTCACCCATCTCTCAGGTCACCGCTGATCCATCCCTGCACCCATCTGTCAGTCCCGTCTACCCATCCATGTGCTCCACCCCGCATCTGCACGTGTATCTGTCTCCCCATTCATTGGCCCCTCCATCTCCTCATCCTTTTCTCTATTCTGCTGCTTATCTCCTCATCCTTTTGCCTGGTCAGTGAGCTGTTCCTGGATGTCTTCTCTGTGCCAGGCCTGCCTCAGGCTTGCTGGGCCTCTGAGGTCGGCCAGACATGGGGCCCAGGCAAGGTCAACTCGCACATGAGGTAGAGAGTAGTTTCTGGCCCTAACAGGAGCGACTCAGGGCTTCATGGGAGTAGTGGCCTCAGCTGACCCCTAATGGATGGGCAGCTCTTACTCAATCCCTTTCACTGGAATTTGGAGGTTGGACCCCATGGGGCGAGGGGACCACAGTGGAGTCCATCAAGAGCCTGTTGCCACGTCTAGCAGGAGTGGCCTGGATGGGGAATGGCTGTGGGCAAGGAGGTGGTGGATGGCTTTGAGAATTCAGGAGGTAAAACAGGCAGGAGCTGGCGAGGGAGTAGAAAGGGGGGCTGGAGGAGAGGGAGGAGGCCAGGCTTCCGGCTGGGGTGACTGGAGGGGTCAGGCTGCCAGCTGACCCCATGCAGAGTGGGAGGAGGGGAAAAAGCAAGGAGGAGGAGAGGAGGAGGGTGAGGAGGGTGAGGAAGGGGAAGAGGAGGGTGAGGACAGGAGTGGGGAAGGGGGTTGGAAGAAGAGGAACCGGACTGGCCATGTGGTGCCCCGGGGTATCCAGGAGGGAGGATTGGGTTCAGGTGCCTTTGCCACCAGGGGCCACATGAGGCTGTGAGGGAGGCCCAGGACTTTAGTGGTTGGTGATCCTGGGGAGTACCAGAGGGGAGAGACCAAGACGGGGAGGAACCACTGTGGGGAATATTTTCGATAAAGTCACTGCCGGGGACAGCTGGCACTCAGGCTGGCTGCAGAACCGGGGAAGCAGCACAGAGCAGGAACCCAGAGTGTGGCCGTCGGGGGCAGGGAGCTGGCCACTGACCGCAGGCTGCTCCTGGGGCATTCACTCCCTGGCCTGCCCGATGCTCAGCCAGAGCCTGCTCCGGTGGCCGGAGTGAGCTCTCAGACAGAACGACAGGCATTGGTGGTTGGAAACTGGGCAGTGGGCGCTGGAGTGGTGAGGGCCCAGGGTATGGGTGGCACACCCACCAGCCCTCCATCCCCAGCACATACCGCTGTGACTCACTAAGGAAGCCCACCTCTTAGCGCTCCATCTGCAAATGAAAGCCTGAGTTTCTAAAGCTCTGCTGAGTCTGATGGATACTGAATGGGTTGGGAGAGAGTCTGAGGCCCTCCCAGGACAGGGCGAAGAAAAGTTAGGTGGTGGATCAGTGATGTCGGAGGAAGTGCCTGTGGGCCACACAATAGCTTTCCCTGAACTCAGCGATCTGCAAGGATTTCTACAGTTATAGGACATGATCACGAGGAAGTGAGAGCCCCTTCCCTGAATGGCTGTGGGTCAGGAGGGCTGTGTCGCTCTCACTTCTGTTGAGCTGAGGTTCAGGCTGTGTGTCTTATCACCCCATGGGGTTGCAGGGCCTGTAGGACTGAGACTGGAATACAGGGTTATGTCCACGATCTGTCCTTGGGGGTTGAGGGACATGGAAGGTTGCTTTTCCTCCTATCCCCAGATTGGGAGCTTCCTCTCTAACGGCTGTATGACCCTGGGCAAGTGACTCAATCTTTACTTCTGTTTCTTTACCTAGGAAATCGGATAATGATCATAATATTGTTGTAGAGATTGAGTGAGTTAATTAGAGCTCTTACTTCCAGGTAGTAAGTGTTGGATAAGTTGTGGTTATGACACTCAGACCTCTGAAGAAGTCTTGGCCAGCTGAGGCCCCTGGGCAGGGTTCCCTTCACTGGCCCTTTTAGTCTCTGCTTTCTTGGCATCTAAGAATCCGGCCCGAGCTTTGCCCTGGTCTCCTCCCGGATGTCACTGAAACCTGAGGTGCCCAGAGCCTCGGGGCACAGGAGATGGGGTGTCCCGCTCCCTCCAGAGCCCCTCTGCTCCCCCGCAGACTTTCAGGCCCTCCCACTGGTCATGTGGTAGGTAGCTGCTTCTCTAAAAGCTCCAAGTCCAGGCCCAACTGGTGTTCTGAGCACACTGGATGGCGGAAGCGGCAGGGACAACTGCTCTACCTCTCAGGGGCTCCGGGTCCAGTTCTCTACTGCCTGCTGGGCTGGCCTCAGGGCTGTCTCTGGTGTGGAAGTCAGCTTTTCAAGCTCAGGTAGTACACCCCAGTGCCTCTCTCCCATCCCCTCCCTGGACAACCTGGGCATCTGCTGATGGTGGCCCTGGTATCTTTACCATCTCATCCCCACCCACAAGTTACACTGTGACCTGGGATGAGTCTCAGCCTCAGTCCTCTCATCTATATAATGGGGGACCTGGCCTCCTTGCTTGCTATGGCCCCTTCTAGTAAAACAAATCTAATTCCATTTCTTATCTGACCTAATCATATGCACCCACTGAGCATATCGTATGCCCCTGGTGGAGAATATCATCCCACATTTCTCAAATCAAGTCCTTAAAGACTGCAGAGCTGCACAACCTTCTCACCATGCCTGTGTGGTGAGGAGTGTCCTTGGGATGTTTGTCAAGTTTGTGGTGCTGAGGTTTCTACCCATGGGTCCTCTTCTAGGTCTTTCTTTGTGGGGCTGTATTCACCAAGAGTCTGGGAGGGGCTCCCCACACCCCTAGTATTTCTCTCTCTCACATATACACATGTGCATGCACACACATGAGTGTGAGCACACACACAGCACAAGGGAGGCATGAGTGGCTGAGGACTGGACTGACACACAGAGCTCCCATTCTGTCCCTGTTTAGTTTCCGGGTGACTTTGCACAGGTGACTTTGCTCTGAGTGTCAGTTTCCAGCTCTGTGAAAAGAGGAATTGGATGTGAACATGACCTTGTTGATCTTCTCTGTGTGGTTTTAGGAGGAACATCAACAGAAGAGGCGATTCCCAGGCCTGTGTGTTGCAGTCTGGGTGGGTCCCAGGTGCCCAGCCTGGCAGATTCACCAGCAGTCATGGCAGCGGCCACGGCTGCCTAGAAGCTGGCCAGGTGTGAGCTGCCCAGCTGCCAGGAGCAGTGCACCAGGCCGGGCAATCTGACCTCTGATTCCTGCAGTTCTGTTCTGGGCTGCTTGGAGCCCCAGCTGGAGTAGCCATGACCTGTTGGATCTCCCCCCAGGCCTCCAGGCCACATAGACCCACCCCCTGCACTCTGGCAGCCTTCTGCAAGCATCTAAACACCCCAACTCTGGTCACCTCCTCCTGGATGGTTCAGGAATCTGGGGCAGAGCTGTCTTCCTGGCACAGTCCCCAGGATCCCCACCACCACCATCCCCCTGGCTGGTGGCCCAGGCCGAAGCAGCATCCACCAATACGGCCTCTGGCCTCAGTGCCTCAGACTCATGGTGAGGTGGTCTGCTGAAGGGGGAAGGATGGCAGCGTAAGGAGAGGTCCCTGCAGGGCCTGGGGCCCCATGATGGGAGACTGCACTTTAGATAACAGTGGTTCGAATCTCAGCTGTCCTGCTTATCGGCTGTGTGGGTTTGAGGGAGTCACTTTACCTCTCTGAATCTCCTTGAGCTGTTACTGGATGTGTCTGTTGATCTCTCTGTGGCTGAGGGGCTGGTTCACCCAGGCAGTGCGTGCCGTGTGGGCATCACATACGCGCCATGCTGTAGACGCGGCCTCTGGCAACTGAGATGGACGCTGGGAGAGGTTTGCAGCCTTGTAGCCTGAGGGCGCCACCTTCACCTGTCTCTAGATGTTTGGAGCAGAGGTCAGAGGTCATGGCTTCTTTGAGGCTCTGGCTGCACCTGGTCACACAGACCAGGGCTGAATGCCAGCACTGACAGCTCCTGGCCATGTCACTTCTAGTTTCTTTTTTTTTTTTTTTTTTTTTTGCTTTTTGGTACGTGGGTAGCTCCCTGACTGGGAATCGAACCCAGGCCGCAGCACTGACAGCGCCAGCACCGAAGCCTTAAGCCACTACACCATCAGGGAACTCCCCACTTCTAGTTTCTAAGCCTCTGGTGGATGCCCAGCCACCTGCCTCCCTGCTCCTGGCCCGGCCACCCTGGCCCTTCTCCTCTGGGGTCTCATTGTCTTCAGGTTACTCAAGGGCTAATAATCTTGTCAGCTCTGACCCATAGTGTGACCAGGTGGGGGTTGGGGGTGCATGGGGTCCCCATGGTTATAGAGGAGCATTCTCAGCTCCTCAGCACTCTTGCCAGGCCAGCTGGGGGACTCCAACTCCTTCCAGCCCAAACCCATACTACCGGGACCATCTGCTAATGACCAGATGGTCTCAGTGCCACAGGGTCAAGCAGTACCGTGGCCCCCAGCCTACAGAGGCCTCAGCTTGGCACCAGCAGGCTGCCCTGGAGCCAGCAGGGCGCTAGGAGAAGGAAAGCACTGGCCTGTGCTGCATCTGGGCTGGAATGTGTACTGCCAGCCATGGAGCAATATTTGTCCCATGTGGGTGCGGTGCCAGGGGGCTTGCCCTAAGACCACCCAGGGGGTTAAAGTGTGTGCATATGGCGGCCCAGCCAGGTGCTTTTCTGAGTGGACCAAGGATGCTGACACTTCCACGTGCTCCCCGTGTGCTCTTTAGAGCCAAGGAAGGAGAGGAAGGGGAGGCCCCTTAGCTTCGATCAGCCAGTCAGTGACCCCGTTGGGCACTGACTCAGGGGGCCCATCCTAGCTGCTGGTGGTGACAAGGAGGCAGAGTGCTGGTGACAAGTGGCATATGGGTACTAAGAGTGTGTACCTGGGGTGGACAGTGTGAGCATCAGGGGGGTGAGTGGGGCCCAGCTTGGGCTCTTCTTGGCAACAGGGCTTTTTCCTAGGTCCTGGGGGTGAGACAGCAGTGAATGAAACAGCAAACTCCCTGTGCTCAGGTGATCAACGGTCTCATGGTAGGCACGGCGGCCACATGCAGCCCGTGCACATCATTGCTGTTACTGTTCCTACAGTTACTAGGTCAGAGGTCAGGGCTGGGGTTGCACTGGGAACTTGGGTGGGTTGTACCATCTTCCAAGGGCACGGGAGGGACTCTGGAGATATTCTTGTGTCATTAAAGCCAAGACCCAAATAAAGGAGGTGGCAAGAAAACCCCTGGGAAGAGAGGATCCAGGGTGGGTTTAAGGAACAGCGGGCTGCAGCAGGCTGAGTAAGGGGCAGGCTGGGAGGTAAGAGCCAAGAGGTCCTGGGCTCCAGTCATGCAGGCTCTGCAGGTACCAGGGAACTCTGGCTTTGGGCAGACAATGGCCAGGCTCCCCACCTGGCTGTCATTGGACTGAAGTTGGGCAGGAGCAGGGAGGTCCATGCTGGTCCAGGTGGGTGAGGATGGGGACTCAGGCCACGAGGGTGGGGTAAGGGGTTGGATCCTAAATATATTTTGAACCGAGTCCTTGGTGTGAGGGGAGTAAGAGAAGTTGAGACTGAATCCAAGGTTTGTGGCTGGAGTTGCTGGGAGGATGGAATGTCAGTTTTCCAAGCCAAGAAGGAGGGTACAGAGCTGACTTAAGGTGAAAGGGATGATCAGGAGCTTGGTTGTGGGTAAATTAGGGTAAAAAGTCTGCTAGCCACATCTGAGGGCCCTGGGTGGGGGAGAGGTTTGGGCAGGTGTGGGACACATGCTGTTCTCTGTGTTTCAGGAGTCACTCCGCCCAGAACTGGCCTTGCGGGGAGCCTGGGCTGCCCCACCCCCGGGCTGACCACAGCTGGCCGGGCCAACCCCTATAGCATTGTGTCATCGGAGGAGGACGGGCTGCACCTGGTCACCATGTCGGGCTCCAATGGCTTTGGCAATGGCAAGGTGCACACGCAGCGCAGGTGCCGAAACCGTTTTGTTAAGAAGAACGGTCAGTGCAATGTTGAGTTTGCCAACATGGACGAGAAGTCGCAGCGCTACCTGGCTGACATGTTCACCACCTGTGTGGACATCCGCTGGCGCTACATGCTGCTTATCTTCTCGCTGGCCTTCCTTGCTTCCTGGCTGCTGTTTGGCGTCATCTTCTGGGTCATCGCTGTGGCCCACGGCGACCTGGAGCCAGCCGAGGACCGTGGGCATACGCCCTGTGTGATGCAGGTGCACGGCTTCATGGCAGCCTTCCTCTTCTCCATTGAGACGCAGACCACCATTGGCTATGGGCTGCGCTGCGTGACAGAGGAGTGCCCCGTGGCCGTCATCATGGTGGTGGCGCAGTCCATCGTGGGCTGCATCATCAGCTCCTTTATGATCGGTGCCATCATGGCCAAGATGGCACGGCCCAAGAAGCGGGCACAGACGCTGCTGTTCAGCCACAACGCCGTGGTGGCGCTGCGTGATGGCAAGCTCTGTCTCATGTGCCGCGTGGGCAACCTGCGCAAGAGCCACCTCGTGGAGGCCCACGTGCGGGCCCAGCTCATTAAGCCCCGGGTCACAGAGGAGGGCGAGTACATCCCTCTGGATCAGATTGACATGGATGTTGGCTTTGACAAGGGCCTTGACCGCATCTTCCTGGTGTCGCCCATCACCATCCTGCACGAGATCGACGAGGCCAGCCCACTGTTCGGCATCAGCCGGCAGGACCTGGAGACGGACGACTTTGAGATCGTGATCATTCTAGAGGGCATGGTGGAGGCCACGGCCCTGACCACACAGGTGCGGTGCTCCTACCTGGCCAACGAGATCCTGTGGGGCCACTGCTTTGAGCCCGTCCTCTTTGAGGAGAAGAACCAGTATAAGATTGACTACGCGCACTTCCACAAGACCTACGAGGTGCCCTCCACGCCGTGCTGCAGCGCCAGGGACCTGGTGGAGAACAAGTGCCTGCTGCCCAGCGCCAATTCCTTCTGCTATGAGAACGAGATGGCCTTCTTGAGTCGCGATGAGGAAGGCAAAGAGGACAAAGACCAGGACGGCGGAAGCGCTCAGGCCAGGTGCGACTTTGACGGACCGCAGGCCGGTGGCGGCAGCCTCGAGCGGCGGCCCTGCAGGCGGGAGTCAGAGATCTGAGCTGCTGTCAGCCGTGGTGCAGCCTCAGCCCCGCCAGGGCGCGGCCCCCCACCTGCCATGGCCCTGGGCGGGAGCAGACCGGGCCATGGGCCCCGGCTGCAGACTCAGTCGCGTTTAGATACTTTAGGCTTCTTCGTGGCGGCCTGGGATGTGGGCCAGGGCATGGACAGCGGCCGTGGGTGGGGCCCTGGTGACTCCTGGGGGCTGGGCACAGGAGCAGGGGTTTTTGCCGAGGAAACAGAAACGGCTCAAAAGCTGCCCAGCCTTTGGGCACCTGCCTGGTTTTTAAGTTGGGGAGAAACGATGGGTTTTGGCTTTCTCAATCAGTTTGAGTAAGACTGTTGACAAACAAAAAAACAAAAACAAACAAAAACGTGATTTAAAATTTTTTTTAATTCATGGGGGTACAAAAAAAAAAAAAAAAAGGACAATTAGAATTCCATTGGTCTGCTGGGATGCAAGTTGCTGGGTGGAGGCTCCAGAAGGTTCTACGAGGCAGATCGGGCCTCTCCCTTGAGAAGGCCGGGTGTGAGTTGGGTGGCACAGTGCCAGTGGACCACGCGGCGCTTGCTGTGATTCTTCATATGTTTGAGCTGCTTAGATTCCATTTGTGATAGGAAACCAAGACAGTGTTCGTGTTCATGATCATAATAAAAGCTTTCCGATGTCCTAGAAGTGGGGGTAAGGTTCGGGGAAAAATCCACTTTGTGCTTTCTGACATTGACTTTGTACCCTAGCGTCTCGGGGCCAGATATGAGACTTGCCCACCTGGAGGGTTCCCTCTCCCCCAGCATGTTGGATTCCCTTGGTTTGTTTCTCCTTTCCTGGCCCTTGGCCTCTACCCCTTTCACCATGAAGGGCAGCTGGGAAATGCAGGACTGGATGGCTCTGTGGGCAGGCAAGTTGGGTAGAAGGTCCTCAGACTCAGAGGGAGCAGGTCAGTCTCATCCCAGCAGAGGGCCCCAGGGTGAGTCGTGTCTTAGAGACACCGTGTGGTCTGGCTCCAATCATTTATGTTTTTATCAGACTCCTCTGTCCTCCTCACTGCCATGATGCTCCTGCAAAGTCCCTTCTTCTGCAGAGGCTGGGCTGGCCTGGGGCTCCCCTACAGCTGGGGCAACACCGGGGAGCCCAGGTGGGTGGCAGGCAAGTGTACCCTGCCTGAATGATAGAGGAACAATTCTAAGAAAGGCATGGAATTGTCAGTCAGGGGGACTGGGAATGGCACCTGCATCCGGGCACCCTGGTCAGGAAGCGGTTAGGGCTGTTAGGATTCCACCGGCCCGGAAGCAGGCTGCTGGACCCAGCGCTGCTCAATGTGTGATTGTTCTGGGCAGAGAGGACAGCTGATGGGGGCTGGAGCCCGGGACCTTTCCCAGGATGGCTGAGAATTCTCTGCTCCCAAGCGACCAGGCCCATGAGAAGTCAGTGTTAGCAAGCTGGTGTCTCTTCAGCCTGCCTTTCCAGGTCGCTCCAAGGTGGCTCACAACCTGAAGGCACCAGGGACTCTCGCTCAAGTGGGGAAACTGAGGCAGAGTGCAAAGTCATGCAAATAAGGGGTGGGAGTTGGGAAACAGAAAGGCGGGGCATGGGCGGGATCTCCTGCTTCTTTCCTCCTCCTCCAGCCCCCATGGTGGGTGGAGGCCTGACCTGAGGTCAGGGGCGGTGGAGGGCCCTGGCACAGTCTGTCCACTGCCGCCCAGAGACACCCCGGCAGCCCCTGCCCTGGGGTAGGCCTGCCTCCCGACAGCGTGTCCTAACCTCAGACCTCAGCCCCACTGCTGGCTGAGACTCCAAGGTAACTCTTTCCCCTCAGGATCTGCTGGAGGGGCCTTCTCCCCTTCCAGTCCTGAGCCTGCCTCATGCTCTCAGCCTTAGCCTTGGGGGTGAGGGTGAGGTTGATGTGGGAGCCCTTATCTACCAGCCCCACCCAGATTGTCAGGCTGAGCCAGGGAGGGATGAGGTGGCCCCAGTCAGTCGGGGCAGCGTGGAGGCCAATGCTCTGACCTGCCCAGCAGCCAGAGATCTTTCCAGGGCCAGAGGGCCAGACTTCCACTTATCCCATCCAGAGCTGAGCCCGGAGACCCTGGAACCCCACGGCCCTGGCAATCTCAGGTGGTCTGGTGCACGTCGTCTTGAGCCTGTCCCCTCCCAGTTCAGCCCCCAGATGCTGGGACAGCAGCTCCCAGCTACATTTCATCTCTCACCAAAGGCAGATGCTGCGTTTTTAAACTCCTCTGCCCTTTTCTTTTCCTCCCCTCTATTTAGTTATTGCTTGTGCTGAAGACCAAAATAGTCTTCCTCTTTAATGCACTTGAAACGGGACGGTGGACAGGAGGAGGAACTGGGCGCGTGCAGGGGTGTGTGTGCCCTTGTGTGGTGTGTGGAGAGCGTGTTAACCCACTGAATGTGGGGTGCACTTGTACACACGTGCATGTGTGTGTCACGTGTGTGTGTGTGTGTGTATGTATGTATGTGGTGTGCAGTCTGTGTGACGTGCAGGTGTGTGTTCCAACCTGCTCCTGCCCTCCCCCACCCCCAGGAAGTGAGATTTCCAGCCTGAACTGGGAGGTCCAGAGGCTAGAGTAGCCGAGGACATGGCCGCTGGCACTCTCTGCCCCAAGACGCTGAGCTGCTTATGGGGGAAAGGGTCGTGCTGGCAGAAGAGTGTGTGTGGCTGTGAGAGCGTGAGCAGCAAGTGTGCGGATTCACGTGTGGAATTGTCTCATCTGTGTTAGAAGGAAACATGCAGTTGTGGCTTTGCCTGTAAGTGCCTGAGCGTGGGGGTTCACGTGGGACTGTTATACAGATGTGTGCACACGAGGATCTCCATATATACATGGTATGCATGCGTGTGCACACACACATACACACAGTTAGTTATGTGTATATTTACCTGTAGGTGTGTTTGTGTTCTGCACATGGGCATCGGTTTAAACGTTCACCAGGCTGAAAGTGGGCACACCACTCAGGATGGACACCCGCCATGGGCATCCCACTGGCCCTTTGCTCTGACCATGTCCATCTGGGCTGTGTGGAGTGTGTGACAGGGTGAGGGGCTTCTCTGTGCCTGGGCATGAGGTGGTATTGACAAGTGTGGGTGAGTCCTTGGCATCCAGCAGTGAGCGATTACATGGATGTACCTGTCCCTGTTAATATGTTGTGTGCGCGTGCTACATCTGTGTGGCAGCTGTGCCGGGCTCCACGAGCAGGGCTGGTGCCTGTCTGCAGTGGGCAGTGGGCATGTGTGCAAGTGTGTGCAGGTCCCAGGAGCTGTGCATGTGGATATCAGTGGGGGTGTGCCCATGTGTGTCCCCCACATGCCGTCTCTGTGCCTCATTGGTGCTGTGCTGCCCAGGCCTTGCCTGCTCGAGGGTCCTGGGGGAGAGCCTGGGGGGCCTGATGGGAAGGAGCTCCCTGTCTGTCCTGTGTGAGGTCACAGAATGTCAAATATATTTTAAATGGTGAAACTGGAGAATTTTCATGTTATTTTCAGTGCATAGCAGTATCTAAAGATATAGGCTGTGAGACTAGACCACATTAAATGCATTTTGATCTCTGCCACCACATGGAGATGTGTTTGAAAGGCTCTGCCTGGTTCCAGACCATGCTGGCCATTGTGTGCTCTCTCAGTCCCGTGTCATTCAGTGATGGGCTCCCCAAGGGCCTTTGAAGGTAGGGATGGGACATGGCAGCAGCTCAGGGGTAGAGGACAGAGCACAGCCTCTTCACAGACCCTGGCGTGTTCTTCCAGCCGACACGCACACCCTCATTCCCCCATGACTGCTCACCCTCTTCCCATGGTCCCTGAGTGTGCCAGACCACCCACTCAGGCTGGGCACCACACCTCCCCAGTCATGTGACCTTGGCTACTGCCTCGTCCCCTATGGGCCTGCAACTCCCACCTTTCCTTCCTTCTCAAAGATGTGAAAAGTTGTGTATCAGTGAAGGAGTTGGGGTTTGTACCCTGAGGGGTCCATCGGACACTGCGTAGGGGCTGCACAGAGTTTGGACAAAAGAGAGTGTACCAGTGACCTTGTACCTAGTGCCATCCTCCCTGAGTCAGCTGCAGTTTCTGTCTGGGCCTCAGTTTTCCCATAAGCAGGCTGACACTTGAGGAGTGATGGTCTTTGAGGGCCCTGAGTGCTGGGCCGGGTTGTGCGGACCCAGGTTTGAGCTCTTCTTTCCCTGCGGGGATCAGTGCTGAGGCCTGGGACTGTTCTTACCCATGCTGGGGCTTGGCACAGAGGATAAGCTAGAGGCCTGAAAGCATGGCCTTGGGCCCCGATATCACCCCAGGCCAGGCCTGGGGGCTGTGCAGTGGCACAGGTTGTAGACTGCACAAACCTGGGTTGCCATTTACAACTTGCACAATCATGCACACAGTGGCAACCGCTGGAGCCTCTTGCCTTTCCTATCTCAGGGCTCCAGAGAGGAATGAGTGTTCATGGGCTCAATGGGGAGGGACCACAGCACGCATGGATACGCAATATGGGATGGGTGGGGTGGGGGCAAAGACAAGGGCTGTTTCTACAGATACCCAACCACTTCATTGTGAACCCACTGACTGGCTAGAAAATGTTTGAAAGCCTCATACCATCGTACCCCCACCCCCACACACAAACCCATGCATACAACTTCACCCAAGAACATGTGTTCACACACCTAAAATGCACACAAGCACATACAACAGTGTATGGAGTATTACACAGACAAGAAAAAGTATAGCTACCTGATGCATGCAACAATGCTGATGTTTGCAGGTGAGTGATATTTGCAGGTGGTGGGGCCCTCCAGCTGTCAGGCAAAGGGCATGTGACATCAAGACCCTTGATATTCGAGAACACAAATGAGGCTCTGGCCCTCCCAAGAATCCCTCAGCACAAACTGGTACCCCCACCCCAACTTAGCCCCTGGAATTAGGCCTCACACGCCACGCCCCTCAACCTCTGGGGCCAAATGGGCAGGTATTAAAGTGAACGCTGTGGATCAGCCTTGTGTTTGTGGGGTCACTGATCCCAGCTCCTCCCAAGGAGGGGCCCCTGGGTGCCAGCACTGAGAAAAGTGTCCTCAGTGACCATGAGGCCCCAGCCTGTGGAGTTACATCCACAGGGGGTGGTCTGGGCAAGGCTCATTTCTTGAACCTTCTGCAAGTCTCAGAAGTAGGCATTCCTCTGTCCACCCAGCCAGTTGGCTTCCATGGAGCACCAAGAAAGTGCAGATGGCTACGACCTCTACTGAGCACCCAACCAGAGGCAAAGGCAGCAGGGCGTGGCCTTTGGTCATTCAATGGTTGGCACTTCCTCTGTGTCTGGCCCGGAAGTGATAAATGCCACAGAGCGACAAACCAAGTGGGTGGCAGGGAGTAAGGGTAGTTGGAGTGGCCCTTAAAGAGGTGACCCCCATGAGCTCCAGCCCTGAAACTGACCAGAGAGCACAAATGGGCTCCAAAGACCAAGTCTTTGGGTGTGAACCTGGCTTCACTTCTCCCTGATTCTGTGTCCCAGCCCAGGGAGCTAACTTGTTGTGTCTCAGTTTTCTCCTCTGTAAAATGGGGCTGATGACCACAAAGCAGCACATGAAGAATGAATAAGAAATGGGGGACCAGAAGGAGGGCATGTAAGTACAAGCTCTTTTTTTTCTCGTCATCTGGGGACAAGCATACCAGGTGGGGGCAGCCGTGAGCTGGTGCTCTGAAGGCTGTGGGAGCGGAAGGAAGGCCAGGGTGGCTGGGCCAGTGAAAGCCAGGCGCAGAGTCCAGGCAGGAGAGGGACAGGCTGGGGCTGAGGTCTGCGGACTCCAGGTGTGGTGGGAGCAAGGAAGACCTGTGCAGTGGTTGGCTTCTTAAAAAGACCACTCCGGTGGCTGTGTAGGAAGTGACACAGCGAGGCCAGCGAGGTGGCTGGGAAGAGAGGAGAGTACTTGGGCCAGGCATGCAGGTGGGGGTTTGGGCCAGTCAGGGGGCTGCACATGCAGCTGGGCTGAGGGCGCATCCTGGCTGATCCTGTGGATTTGGGGGGATAGGAGAGGAACACTGGGTGGCATCTTTGGATATTTTAAGATACCAACAAATGGCACTTCACTTTGGAAGTCAGTTTGACATTTTCTTATAAAGTTAAACATGCATTTACCGTAAGACCAGGCCATTACATTCCTATGCACTGCTCAAGAGGAATGAAAACTTTTTGCACACAAACCTGTAAGTGATGTTTACAACAGCTTTATGTGTGATTGCCCAAAACAGGAAGAGTCTTAAGTGTCCCTCATCTGTGAATGACCAGACTGTAGCCCGTCCCCTGGAGCAGCTAGAAGGATGGGTGGTGATCCGTGGACACACACAATACATCCCAAAGGCATGACACCAGGTGAAGGAAGCCAGACTTACAAGGATCTCATTCATAAAGCATTCTGAAAAAGCTGAAACTATGTGGATGAAGAGCACATCAGTGGTCAGCAGCACATGGCTATAAACTCCCCAATCAAGCCCAAATCCTGCATCCGGGGGGACTAGGAGACAGCAGAGTCCACTGGTCAGGAGCCTCTGGGGCCTGGTTTTCAAGTGTGAATCTACTGCTTATCAGCTGTGTGACCTCAGGCAGGTTACTGGATCACTCTGTGCCCCAATTTCCTCATCTCTAAAATGAGGCTAATAAGACCTACTTCATGGGGTTTGTAGGAGTTAAATGAGATAATACATGTGAAATGCTAAGAACATCATAAGAACTCTATATTAGCACTTACCATCTGAAATGACATGCTTTAGGTTTAAGTCTTGAAAGATCTTCCAAACTTAAATCCCCACCATTATTTAAGAACCCTCTGTTCTAGGCAAGTCTATGTCCCTGAATACAAATTGGTCATTCATACCTCTGTGCTTTTAATTGTGCTACGTTATCACCCACCTACTCCCTGGAAATACAGGAGCCATCCTTGTCTGTGAATCTAAATCCTACCCATCTTTAAAGTTCTAGATTAGACTTTATCACTTCCAGGAGTCCTCCTGCCTCCCGTGACAACTCACAGAGCTCTCTCTGGTCTCCGAATCTTTGTCGCACTTATACACGGTGTAGGCTACTTCACCTACTGGCGTCACACATGGCCTTCGAGTATCTCCTACCAGAAGATGAATCTGCAGGCTCCTTGGCGACAACAATGTCTGCTCTTCCCCTGGGCCTCGCACGGTGCCTCATGTATGGTCCTTCAGGTGTTTGCTGACTGAATAAATAAATGTGGAGTACTGTGCCCAAACAAATCCGCAGTAAGTTGTCTTTAAGCTGATGTGGCTCAGCCATTGATTTGCTGTATTTGGAAACCAATTAACGATAACATAAAGATGAGTATTAGCCAGGCAGGGACAACCACTGCCGGTTAATTCCTGATAATCAATAAAAGATACTGGCCAACCTGAAGCTGTCGATGGTGATTATTTGATATAAATGCTGGTGTTTGTTGATTCAGGGGTTCAATCGAGTGAATATGACAGTGCTCTGGTGTTGGCACTCAGAATTTACAAAATGAGTGAAGGAATTGATGTATTTGAAATGTGCTATTTTGAAAGGACATGAAAGATATGGAGACTCCCCATGAGTATTTTATACTCATTTTGTAGGTAGCCTAATAAAAATAAATTTTCACGTGAGTATCCCTGAGCCCTCCAACTGTTGACGCATTTGTCTATGAAAAGATCAATCCACTGACTGGTTTTGAGTGTTCCATTTCTTTCAGTAGCTAAATGGGTCACATGATTTCTGGCCTAAAGGTTAGATAAAAAGCATAATTTATGCTACCAAAGCTGCTAGGAGCCCCTGAAGGAGATCAGAAAAGCCAGGGGTGAGGGGAGCTACGCAAGTAGGAAAGAGGAGGCCATCAGGCAGGTGCTGTGGGTCAGTCTGACCCCATCGAAGGAGACCCTAGATCAAGGCTGATCTGAGCCAGGCCCCGTATGCAGGGCAGTGTGTAATTGGAATTCTCCAGGGTCATGGCTTAGATAGTCTAGTTAATACTCAAAGCAGCTTTGAAGACAGGTGGGAAAGGCTGACTGCACGTCAGGGTTGTGGGCATACGAACTGACTGATGGCTGCTGCACCTCAGGGTGAGTGGTGAGCTCTCTACTTGACACCCGGGAGGCTAAACTCATGGGGGTCACAACTGCATGTGGGTGTGAAAGCCGTGAGCTCTGTGTCCAGTAACTGTCATGCTATGAGAAGGCTCCCATGGTGCTTGCAGACTGTTCTTTTGAGAGGCAGAAAGGTATAAAATTCAACAAAACATACTAACGTAGTGAATCACACTTTCAGATAGGCAGTGGAACCCAACGCTTAGGAGAAAAACGTGTGGACTGAAATTCTGCTTCCTCGGGTCAAGGCCAGCTGTGTGACCTTGGGTAATTTGCTGATGCTCTCTGTGTCTCACTTCCTTCATTTTAAAATGTAAGCAATAACAGTAACCTACCTCTCGGACCTGTTACGAGGATTAAATTAATTAATTAATATGTAAACAGTGCCTGGTACATAGCGAGTCCTCAGTGAATTTTAGCCATTAAATTGCTCCTGGTGACCTCAAGTATAAAATCATAAATGTGACTTTCATGCATGACCATGGGTAAATAATGAGATAAGCAATATTTTAAAGAAAAGCACTTATGCTGTGTATTTCCATTCTTCATAATATTATCACAAATAATGAGAGAAAAACATTACAAAATAAGACTAACAAAAGGAAGCCTATAGTAAAGAGTCACATTGTGTAATCTCTATAATATCATATCTCTGTAAATGAAAATTTCTCAGATTTACCTCTTTAGATGAACTTGTTATTAACAACTTTAACTTTTAACTTCTTTATATTTTATGTATTTTCCATTATGTGAGAAGGAATCTTCCCCAAACCCAATCAAGACAATATGCTCCTGAAACACATACCTCTTGTTGTCTATTTTATTTCTTAAGTGTCTAGGATACACAGTATCTGGCCATCCATATGGATTGTCTAGCATTTGTGATTGTGAAGTGAGTGTTAGTCCACAAGTGGAACATATGTTGGATGATTTGGAATCCCACCTGGGTTGGAATGGATGTGAAGACAGTGGTGTGGAGCCTTGAAGAGCGAGCATGACAATTTCTTTGTGAACGATTAAGTTTATCTCCAGCTCTTAAATTACTTCCTGTCCCCTTTTCTCCAAATGCCCTGTCACTGACTTGTGCAAACCCTTCCTATCCCTGGCAGTTACTGTGATTGTCTCCCTGGTCCCCATCTCCAGGCCATTTCCTTCAGACCAGTTAGCTATCCTGCTGCCAGAGTCATCTTTCTAAACGTCACTTACCTGGGAAAAACTTTCACATCCTCCCACACATC
>PVJL010012282.1:0-38022 GCA_004026885.1 Lyroderma lyra
ACACACACTCACACGCACACACACACACATGTGCGCGCACACACACACGCACACGCACACACACTCACACGCGCACACACACACTCACACGCACACACACACACATGTGCGCGCACACACACACGCACAATGAGACGCACCTCGGAGCTCCTAGCTGTCTCACACCAACCCATTCCCTTGGCCCCGAACTCACACTTCCGAGACAGGACGGGATAAACCCGCCTCCTTCTCCCAACTCCGTGGCCCAGCGGCGTCCGCACGCACGTCCCCCGACCTGCCGGCCGCCTCGGCACGCCCACAGCACGTCCCCCGGGGACCCTCACACCGGCTGCCTAAGCCCCCGGCCCCGCGACAGCTGCGAGTCGCTCCCTTAACAGAGGGGTGCCACCTGCGGCGGTTTGTACTCGCACGGAGTTGACTGCTTTGTGACCCGGTGATTGCCATGGACGTGGACAACGTCTCCACTTTTTTCCTGCGACATCCTCAGGGGACTCAAACGCGAGCACAGCCTCTGGTGCCGAGACTCAGAACCATCTAGCTAGACTGGTCCGAAAGAAAGGGAAGCCGATCGCCAGTTCGGACGTGAAAACCAGCGCTCTGGACCCCGCAGGCAGAAGGGGAGCGCGGGGGCGTCACGACGTCACGCCTGCCACTTGCAGAACGCGGATTTCTGGGGGTCTCGGCTCCACTTTCTAAAGTGGGCGTTTGCTTTCTCCGCGCTGAGCCCGGAGCGCTCCCTCGGGACTTCGGACGACACCCTTTCTCACATGTGTCTTCTGCAAACGTCTCCTCCCCGTCTGGGACTTCGCTCCTCGTTGGCCTGGCACTGTCTGTCTCAGGGCGGACGCCGTCCGTGCTACTAAAATCCAGTTTGCCAGTTACTCTTTGTGGACCCTGTCGGCGATGTGGCATCCAAGCTGGTGGACTGGCTCTGCTCTCTCAAGCGAGCCAGAGAGAGGGCCTCAGCGTGGGCTGGAGAGCCGGCGGCTCGGGGTGGGCAGCTGACTGCCGGCAGCAGGGGGACGGGAGCGGGCCCCGGGGACCACGCACCGTACCACCCCGCCCCCAGAGCACTGCTTCCTGGTGCGCTGCTCACGCTGCTTCATTCTTTAAGGTGGTGAATTTGCAAAGTTGTAAATCCCAGTGGGCGGTGGGAGGCCGCCAGAAACAGGGAACCATAAGGGCAGACACAAGGGAAGTACCTGAGAGCTGTCGCCACATCTGCCTTTCAGAACTCCAGAGCGCCGGTACCGCTCCTAAAATCGCAAATGCTGAGTAACATGTGTTTGTGGAAGCACAACTGTTGACGACAAGGAATGTCACTCAACCAGCTGGATTTTTCAGTCAAGCACCGTAAATTGCTACGTTCATTCTCGGCATCATGGGGAGAATCTGGCATGTCACCACGTGGCTCACCTTGCTCCCTGGTCAAAATGGCATTGAGCCTGGGACGCACATGGCAGGGGGGCGGGCTCTGGGAGCCGTGCAGCGTCTCGCACAGACGAGGGCCTTAGGAGCACACCTCCTGCAGCCCCTGGATCGGCAGGTGGTCCCGTCCAAGCGGAAGTGGGTGTTCTGTACTGAGGAGCTCATTTACCTGGACTGTCCATCCATTAAGAAGTATTTCCAGGAGAGTGACCGTTGGAATTAGAGACTCAGTGTTATTTCCTAGTTTTCACTTCCGACATTTCCTTATTTCAACCAAGGAGAAATACCTGGCCTGTGCCATAAATCCACACGGACACACACACTCTTGTTCCTCAGTGACTAATGGCAAGGACGATGGAGACCACAGTGAAGACGTGACCTGGCTGTTGATTTTATTTTCTGAGCTAACAACGCACTGATAGATTCGATACTTGAACTGATTTGAAGATAGAGCTTAACGTTTCTACAAGTAAATCAGGTGAGAAGTGACATCGGGTGATTCATTACTTGGACTATCCACCGTACAGACTCCAATCACGCCTTGACTGTGGTATAGATTGCACCCTTTTTCTCCGAAGAATATACATTTGCTACACAGAGGGCTATGATCAGAATATATGTTATTAAAACAGGAAGTAAGTCCTTTACGAACATAAAGTAGGATGGTTATAGGGATTATTGTGTCCATACTATGAAATTTAAACAAAAAGTCATGCTTACTAATTAGGAATACCAAATCCATAATATTTTATAAATCAAATTCAGATAAAAGTCACTGGCCAATTTTATTAAATAACTTAGAATTAGAAACAAAGTATTCTCAAATACGCTGTTGAGCTTATCTCCTGTCGCGTTTATTTTTTAGAAGATAAGATTAAAGACTCTTTCTGACTTCCTAATATTACTGCCGCTTCCTCAAGGGGAGACTCACCTGCTCACAGGGACACGCACTGACACTAAGGTCAACATGGAGACTAGCTTCCTGTATGCTAGACCAATGGCGTCAGGTAAACGTTAGTAAAGAGTCGCTTGTTTCTTCTATGAATGATATCCTGAAGAAGTAAGGGGACTGTAACGAGTGACAAGCATAAACTTGGAGGACAAGACCCAGGACACGCTCGTCCTGTGAGACCAGACATGGAAAGGAGATTCGAAAGCACAGGATGGTCACCAGAAGGAGTTCATAAATACTACTGCACTTCGCCCAAACACGGGGAATGGTTTCGTTTCATCTCGCATAGTTATTCCCCCAGAATTCTGACCTGACCTTGAATGGGTTTTTCGTTTTTGCATTTTTTTAAGATGGGGACGGGCTTATTTTAAGATGGTCTCCTATCTCATATGTACAGATATGTACAAAACAAAATTCATAGGTATATTTCAAATAACACAATAAAAATAAAGTGAACACCCACAAATTCATCCCAGAATGCCTTCCAAGACATCTGGTTTTCCTTCTCCTTCATCGTACACCTTTAGATCCCTAAGTAATATGAGGTTTGTGTTACTTGCTTTGGAAACTGGTACAAATGGAATAATGCCGCATGTCACCAATCACAAGTTGCTTTTTTACATTTAACATTGAATTTCTGAGTTCCATCCATGGTGAGCTTCGTGGACTGTCCTTGGAGTCCATTCGTTCACAAGGTGTGGATGAGCTACAACGCATATCCATTCTACTGCCACCGGACACGCACAAGGCCTACAGCCTCCTATCAAGAATGCTATTGCGAATAATCTTCCGTACGTCTCTTGGTACACATATGTGCAAAGTTACTCTGTGGTGTACGTGCAGGAGTGGACTTAACTAGGTGAGTGCTCATCTACACTAGGTAACGCTAAACGTATTTCAGAGTGATTGTACTGATTTACACTCTCAAGTTCAGTGTGTAAGAACTCCCACCGTATCACAGCCCTGCCAAAAATTTGTATTTGCCCTTTTTTTAAAATGTTCTCTGTCTGGTGGGCATGTACTGGGATTTCATTATAACTTTAATTTGTATTTCCCTGCTAACTAATGAGACTAAGTAGTTTTTAATACGTGTATTGGTCACTACTATTTCTTCTTGTATAAAACTCTAATTATACCTTTGAATTTTTAAAATTATAATTACAGGACAAAATATTTCTCTCCCTCTTTACAATTACTTGGAGTACACTTCCACTATAAAAATCCGCCCCCCTCAGAATACTGAATACTTAATTGTGCAATAGTTTTTAGTAAAGGTTTGTTAATGCCCTACCCTGTTCTAGGTGGTCTCTAAAGAAAAAAAAAAAATCAAAATTCCACGGCATCAGTTCGCTATCAGAATTAAGCAGATTCATGTTTTAAAACCAGGGCAGGAATTAACGTTTTCTCCCAGCTCCTGCTGTCTGCCCCCGTTCTACCAGGAGCAGAGCCACGAGCTCCCCGAGAAGCCCACACTGCTAATCCCTGTCTGTTCAGGCTCCAGGAGTTCCATCCAGTGATGTGAAGCAAAGCACCAACCAAATGCATGAAGTCCTATTTTCACCCTAAACAGAACTTCTGACTCACTGGAGCTTCCAATCTGTCCCACAGCATTTCGGTTCTAACGGAGCCTGTATGAATTCACTCCTAGGAGTAACTGGATTCGTGTGCTCTGTAAATAATTCTTCTTCCGTGTACTGACTCTTTAGCAGGAACTACGTGCTAGTCGTGGACTGCACAGTGATGAGGAGACGAGACCCCCCACACCCCATTAGGGACAGTCCAGTTGAATGACAACAGTGTAACATTTGGCCACACAAATAAACTCGGGCACTAAGAGAAAAGTGTGCATAGCGTCTGCCAGGAGAACTACAGTTCGCTGTGGCTTCTCCCCGGGGACATGAGACAGGCATCACAAGGGGAGCTGCAGGGTAGGTGACAGAGACGCTCACAGCAGAGGGAGGAGCCATCTCAGCAGCCCCGTCAGACGCCACCGATGCCGTGGTGAGACGGGGGTCGAGGACAGAACAGCATCCTCTGGGACCTGTCCAGCACGCTGGGGACCGTGGAGATGTTTCGTGTGCGTATTTATACAGAACAGCATACACACTGCATCAGACCGGAAGGAGATGACACGCTGACGGTGCCTCAGGGAGCCTGCCAGGAGCGAAGGGCCAGTGCTAGACCTGGACACAGGGGCAGCAGGAAGCTGTTACCACACATAGGCGGGAAGGCCCACGGGGATGAGGGGGCTGCTGATACCCTGAGGGCTGCCCCTGTACACTGCCAACCCTGTCTGCTTGGCAAGAAAGGATCTGGGGGATAGCAACCCTGACCTCCGTCTCCCCGACCCCTTATCAGCTCCCAGGTCTCCCAGGCACAGGCACTGCACCCACCAGAAAGGTGTCAAGACACAAGGCCGACGCAGTTTACGGAAGTCACCCTGCAAGGGCACAGAGCAGGCTGGAAAGAGCAAAGGGCATGTGTATGTGTGTGTGCGTGCCTGTATGCATGTGTACATGCATGTGTGTGCCTGTGTGTGTGCCTGTGTGTGCACATGTGGGTGTCTGTGTGCGCATGTGCACGTCTGTGTGTGTGCATGTGTGTCTGTGTGTGCACATGTGGGTGGCTGTGCGCATGTGTGTGTGCATGTGCATGTGTGTCTGGGTGTGTGCGTATCTGGGTGTGTGTGTGCGCGCGCATGTGTCTGTGTGTGCACATGTGTGTGTCTCTGTGTGCATGTGTGTACGCTTGTGTGTCTGTGTGCACATGTGTGTGTGCACACGTGTGTGTGTGCCTGTGTCTGTGTGCACGCGTGTGTCTGTGTGTGCACATATGGGTGTGTGCGCATGTGCATGTGTCTGTGTGCATGTGTGTGTGCGTGTATCTGTGTGTGCACGTACATCTGTGTGTGCATGTGTGTGTCTATGTGCGTGCGTGGGTGTGTGCGTGCGTGGATGTCTGTGTGCAGACCTTTTAGCATTTCATATGCACTATCTGTTAAGCTTCCTAATAATCCTGGGAACCACATATATTTACCACTTTTCTAAGAATTAGGAAATTCAGGTTAGATAAATTATTCATGGTCACATATCTAGCAAGCTGCCAGCTGGGTTTTTAACTCGAGGCTTTCTGACAGAATGCTTCTCCTCTAAAGTGTGTTTTCTTCCTTAAACCAACAGCTAACAGCACACAGCACGACAAATCACCAGTGGCACACTTTTAAAACAAGATGCATGAGGAGCTGCGTATTATTCCCACAAGTATTTATTGAATGCTATTGTAATGCTGTATTTAGTGCATTAAGGTGATAAATGGAAACTGAACATATTGATTTGAAAGGAAATAAAATAATGACTGCTCCCAGACAGTATTATGGCACTTAAAAGTAATAAAAAGGAAGTCAACTGAAATATATTAGAATTAATGTAAGTTCAGTAAGGCAGCCAATTACAGACATATATTAATATAAACCTTGTTAAATAGCTTTCACATACGCCAACCACACTTAGAGAACACGACGATTTGAGAGTTGTTGAAGGAGTAGTTCACAAAAGTTCCCATCACCAGGAAGAAAACCATTTTTTTTTTCCCATTTCGGTTTTATATGAGATGATAGATGATAACTAAACTTACTGCAATCATTTCACAATAGGAGTAAGTCTCTACACGTTAAACTCACACAGTGCTGTACGTCAGTGACAACTTCATCAAAACAGAAAGAAAAAAATTCTTTAAACAAATTTTGCCCACTTATTTCCTTTCAGACTTAACTTGGAAAAAGAAGAAAATATGAGAAAATAATAGTATTTATAATTTTCACAAAAAAGATATGAAAGCTAGGAAATTATCTCAAAAATGTAAAGAACCTATATGAAGTCGTAGAGTGACAAAAGAAGAGTAATATAAATGCAAAACGTGCATCATGTTCTGAATGAGAAAGTTGTAATTTTATAGTTAATAACTTCTCAGAATTATAGGAAATGACATTAGCAGATGTCAAAGCACACCATAAAGCTAAAGTCACTTTTTATTCCACACAAAATTGGCATGAGACTAGACAAATTTCAATGAAACAGCAGTTAACCCAGGTATACAATAATTTTTAAATATGATAAAATTGATCACAAATTAATAATTATGATTGAAATGTCTAAGAACTCAAATGATGATATGAAGATTTTGGCTAATAATTATACACTATAAAAAAGAGCCCCCTGGAACTATTTTAGAAATGGTAGGTGTAGTAACTGAAATTAAGAACTGTATGAATGAGATGAACACCCCAGAAACATCACTGGCCCAGCGAACGAGAGAATTGATGAACAGGAGTGTAAGAGCAAAGAAAATACACAAACTGGTATATTTCTATGGGAAAAAGGAAGATTCTCACCTGAGATGCAAACATGAAACAGTCACCCAGGACACGACGTCCGCGCTTTCACGCTCACATCTACGCTGATGTACCTCGTACACCTTTTCACGGACCGCACGGTGGCGTCCTGATCCCCAGTGTGACGGTATTATTATAGGAGGTGGGGCTGGCAGGGGAGAAGGCCATGAGGGTGGAGCCCTCATGGATGGGATCAGTGCCCTTCTAAGGGGACCCCGAGAGAGCTGTCACCCCTTCTTTCATGTGAGGACGCAGCAAGAAGGCCGCCGGCTGCAAACCAGGAAGCGGGCCCTCACCAGACACAGAAGCTGCCGCCACCTTGGTCTGGACTTCCCAGGTTTCCAAGCTGTGAGAAAGACATTTCTGCCGTTTCAGCTGCCCGGTCCATGGTGTTTTTGTGATGGCAGCCTGAATGGACTAAGACATATGTACCCAGTGAATAAAAAAATGTTTTCTAGAAATATTATAATAGAGGATAGCTGCTTATGTCCAAAGTATAATTTCTTTAAAAATTAGCTAATTTGTGACCAAATAGTAGTTTCTGAAATTCCAGTAGAAAAATGCCACCAGCAACTTTGTGAACTAATGTAAATATGTGATAAATAATTAATAGCTACAATTTATTCATGAATGGTAAAATAAATATTCTTTCTTGAGGGAATAAAAAATTGGGGCACATTGTTAATTCTGAGCTAGTAGGAACCCCTTTACATAACACGTCAACTGTAGCACTTACATAGCAAAGCCTCTCAGGATGCGTGAGACCAGGGACAGAGAGGGTGACACGTACCAAGGGCCTATCACGGACCTCCAAAGGGCCTATCACGGACCAAGTGCATTGCTGACTTCACGCAGGCCTCACAACGTGACCCTTCATAACGGTGCCCATTGTGCACAATAGTGAACTGAATATCGAGGGGCAGAGATTGGCCCAAGATCACACATCTCAGTAGAGGGGTGCAGTTCACAAACTAGTTCTTTCTGTCTCCGAAGTCCAGGGGCCCTGCCCTGTGCACGTCCCGGGTGTAACTTGGCCTCTGTCTGCCGTAGCGAGACCCAGGTCGGTGCCTTCCTCTTCTGTACTGTATGGGCCCGCTGCCAGCCGGCTTTCAACCTCTGACCTTGGCTAATGCATCTCCTGAACGCATCTGTCCCTTCAGTTCCCACGCTTGCGTCACGAACGATCACTGCTTCCGTGGGACACCTAAATTACTTGGAGTGTTCGCACCCTTCTTTGTTAACCTACGTTCCCTCTTAGCTTCACGTAAAGACTCTGTTTTCTAGAAAGCTCCCCCAATGGCCGTCAGGTTTGCTCCAAACTGGGTAACAGACTTAGCAGCAGCACACAGTGTTTTCCTCTCATCTGCCCTGATGTCCCCCAGAGCGGCGTGAGACGGCAACCCCTCGTCCTGTTCAGGCCACCTCCCAGAAGGCGGCCGTGCGAGAGCCAGACTGCGTCGGGCGTCGACACGGCCCGAATTTGACAGCGAAAGTCCTGACGTGCTTTCGGGGAGCGGTGCCTCTGAGTCGCTCCTGAGCCTGGCTCCGCCTCACGGCTCCCCGAAACGGAACCGTCTTCAGAGGCTGCTCCCTCCACGGGGACAGCTGTCATCGGAGGACGCAGGAGTAGGGACAACGGGCCAAGTTTCCCTCCGAGGGTCTTAAACTGCTTTCCGCAGCTCACTGACACGTTTGCCCCTTCTCCTGCCTTCCCACAACACTCAGGCAGGCCTGTCGCTTTCTGTTTTTCAGAAATTAGTCATTCAGAGAGAAACCAATTGTTTTACCACCGCGATCTATAATTGCATTTTAGGGGCTGGTGGCGGCGTAGGCGACGCAACCGAACGCGGCCCTGTGAGCGCGTCAGATCCTCGCCCAGCGTGCCCCTTGCCGGTGGCCAAGTTGAGCAACGAATCTGAAGTCTCCAGGCCTGTGAATGGAGACCTGCTCATGTCTTAGAAAAAGAAATAAAATCCAATTCTACATGTCAAATTGAATTCCCTAAAACAGCATTCAGGCCACCGTCATCTGTCACCTCGACCAGTTCCACGAAGCTCCTAACAGGTCACCCAACGTCTCCTCCTGAACCCACAATCAACTCCCCACGCACAACCTACCACCGCGCACATCCTAGCGTGTCACCTCCGTCACACCAGTCACAGCAACATTAAAGGCCTGCCACAGCCTGCAAGACTTGAGGTGACGCCTTGTCCCTTCCTACCTGTGACGCCTCATCTGTAGCAGCTCTCCCCACACTGGGGCACTTACACAACACTGACCCCCGTGCACCTGCAGGTCCTCTGCCCGGAGTGCACCTCTCGAAGACACGTGACTGGCCATCCGATCAATGTCCCCTTTCAGAGGGGACGTCTCTGACCACGTCCATCGTGCTCTACCCCACACCCTCTGCGTTAGTTTTTCCTCCGAGCACTTTTCACCATCTGACATGACGCGTGGGCTCATCCTGTCTCTGTCACGTGAGACCGTAAGCTCCCCACAAAGAGCCAAGACCAGGGCTGCTCACCACCGCAGGCCCGACCCTGGAACGCGGCCGGAAGGTACGTGTTCAGAATGTTATGAGGTTGAACTCATGCATTCGTGCGTGAAAAATAAAATCAGCCCAAACTATTAAGAAATTAAAATTTCAAGTTATGTTTTGTCATTTCATGTTTATTCAAGATCCATCCCCCCCGTTCCGAAAGACCTTCTGTTTTGAAATGGCACCGGTGACCCAGGGCAGGTGAGCTCGGTAACTGTCCCTGCCGCCCACCCTTACTCCAGCCGTGGGGACAGGCACAAACAGCAATCTGGCTCCCCGCCGCGGCCCCCGTCGTAGCAGGGGAGTGGCTCTGGTTCGTGTCGCCGCCAGCATCTGGGGAACCAGCCAGCACTGCCCCCAGATTCCTTGTCTCCCCCCACGTTTTCCAACTGGAGTCGGTTTCGCTTGCCTACGATGTGAAGTCCCGACTAACACACATGAACTCTCACGTGCCTCCAAATACGCCGTTCAGCAGGGCGTTGCCCCGTCTCCCCCTCCCCTGCCACCGCCGTCTGCGCCGTGCACGCACCTGTCACACAGCGCCTGCCTCCGGCCACGCAAACCCTCCCTGCCGGTGGCATCTCCCAGACGCGCCCCCGCCCCCACCCCAGGCTTCAGTGTTCCGACACCGTCTGCCCTTCCCCCCGCCCAGCGCGCTGGCTCAGCTGCGGGCCTGCGGCAGAAGCGGCCGGCGACACGAGGAAGCCCAGTCCCGCCAAGGCCCCCAAACCAAGCGCTTCGCACTCTGGTCAGGCACGAGCCTCCTTTAAAGAGGCTCCTGTGACTCAAAATTAACTTCTGTTTGCTAAAATCTTGGGCAGGACGACTCCAGCCTCCGCCTGAGCTCCTGGCACGGCACACCCTGCAGGGGAACCACAGCCGCTTGGGCCCGTCGGCACCGTGGACCAGAACCTTCCTTGTACGGGCACTGCCACGTGCTTGTTTCCAACAACGCAGGGGCTGCCGTGACCACAGAAAGCCCCGCAGCCCAGGACGACCTGGGCGAGCGGCACCCGGGCGTCTCCACATTTAAAATGTGTCACTTGAGGCAACTGTCATCGGCAGGGCACTTTAACGGGACGGGGGTGGTGGCGGCGTCCTGCGGCTCCTGCCACGGCCAGGGCTTTGGTGACACTGTGCCCGTTAAGGTGCGTACTTTCAGCATGGTCCCTGGACACATTCTGTGAAACCTCCTATTTCACACCTCAGCGGTTCAGTTACAGCCCTGCAGGGCAGGTGGCCATGACTCCCTCCCCTATGACTTCCCACGGCCCGATCGAGTGACTCGTGTTTGCTGTATTTATTTACTTCTGTTTCCGTCATTGTGAGCAACAGCATCGCCAACCTGACCATTCTCCAATTTCCCTGAAGCTCTGATCATATTTTCTCTAATTTGCAATTATAATTCTGAAGGAAAATGCTTATAGCACAGAACGCTTAGTTCGTTTCTCTTAGCATAAATGCCGGATTTGTAATTTCTCCCTCAAGCTACTGGTCTTTCCTTCGGGCACAATTCTAGTCTTGACACTTGTACGCTTGTCAAGTTTTTTTGTTTTTGTGTTTTTCTCTGTTGTCAGCCTCAGTTCCAGTACCGCCTTTCCCCGGGGTCCCCTTTCACTGTCATTTCCATCAGAGAACCTACTCGGATCCATCCCCTGCTCCCCTGCAGGCAGCTGTGTGCTGACCACACCACAGAGCACCCCAGAAATCAAAGGGGACAGCCCCGTGGCGGGGAAGACAGTGTGAGTCTGAAGAACTGGCTACTGACCATCAGCTGAGGAAACCTTAACCACAATTTTGACTTCACGGAATCACTAAATATCACCTATCGCGCTCGCAGCTTGACATTAAAGTGACGAGCCACAAGCACACGTCTCACCGATGCAGCCACGCTGCGCCGTGAAGGGGCGCCCCCCCAGAGAAACAAAGTCCCCAGTATTTCCAGCTCTCGCGCGTCACCCATGGGTGCGAGATGACAACCGCAGCACGCTTAGTTGCCAACTAACATTAAAAAGGAAGAAAAAGCCATTCTGAAGAATTCTGTAACCGAGAGAAGTAGGATAGCAAAAGCACTTACAACTTCTTCAAGATGGCCACGAGCTCTTCTACCTGCTTTTTGGATTTCTGGGGTCCACGCCCACCTCGCGCCTCCCTGACGTAGACAGCTATGTCGTGAGAGTCGCCGTCAGACTGCTGGGGCTGAGCGTCCTCTGTGCGTTTGGCCGATTCTCTGAACAAAGGAGACAGTGTTTTCCATACTGCACGCTGCACAAACAATACTGACGTGAGCTTTCACTTTACTGCCCGGAGCAGAAATGCTCTATTCTGAAAGAACCGGGCATTTTAATACATTATTAAAATCTATTGCTTTTCAAGGCGTTTTTTTTCCAGTCATGAGTAGTGCAGTTAAACACGCCGCTCTGTTAAGTCTAAAAATGAGCGTACGTGAAGTATTTCCTACAACGGGATTTGTATAGGTGACACTGTAACTGTCCCAAGTGAGTAAAACATCTCGTAGCGAGTTAGGTGCACATAATTTAGGGAACTATTGCAAATCAATGGTTAACAGCCTTCTTTTTACACCCACATGCTTGTTTTTCAGTGTGTGTGTGGGGGGCGGGGCAATGATGTAAGTACTTTATTTATTTATTTATTTATTTTTGCTTTTTGGTATGTGGGTAGCTCCCTGACTGGGAATCGAACCCAGGCCGCAGCGCTGACAGCACCAGCGCCGAAGCCTTAAGCCACTACACCATCAGGGAACTCCATAAGTACTTTTTAAAAACTCGTTTCCAATCGGTAAATGAAGAACGTCTTAAGCAGCCACCATACTTGATTCCTGTGCTGCACTGTACACCTAAGTCCCCAAGACACATACGAATGCACGACCATTTCCCACTCGGCCCTTCAGCTCCAACCGCTCCCAGGAAGAGGTCACCGAAACCCTAAGGGCAAAGAATCTAACAAATGTCCACCCTTAAGAAACGAACAGTGGAGGAGATGATAAACCCCAGTGAGCAGAGTCCCCTCCACTGCATTACATGCGAAGGTTTTATACATGAGATGTGCATTACATGGAGTGACAATAACAAGAATGTCAAATAAGAAAGCACTCAGGCTGCAAAGTACCACAAACGCTCAGTTGGGGTGTTGAGGGGTTTGAATCTTGAGGGGTGCTCCAGAGAAGACGAAACCGGCCGGGGCTTATGGAGGCGAAAATCAAACTTGTTTCCTATTGGCTGTCTAGCATGTCATTCCGACGCGTCTAAAAAGGATTGGTCAGGCCCAGGTGGCAAGGCCCTGGGCAGGCGTTGTCATGGAAACAGGGAAGTACGCTCCAAGCCTGGCCTTGCAGGAAACCAAAACATGTTCAGGAGCGTCAGTATGACTCCCCAACGGCCCCCTGACACCAGTGACTTCATTTCCCATGCTCGTGCTCGCAGTACGTCGCACACGAGTGTGCTGGCTACTCTGCTAAACATTATACACACGTATCTTATTAGCACTTGTCATGTGAGATGAACGTCATTGTCCCCCACTGACAGAGTGAGGAACTTGCAGCTTGAGTTTATGTAATCTGCCTAAGCAACTCCCAGCTAGTAGAGCGGGAAAGCGTTTTTTAATCGATCTCAAGTTCGGAGAATATTAAAGCTTAGGAGTAAAGCACTTCTCTGATGTACACAGAAAGCAGTTACCCTAGCATAACTTACAAAGGCAAAATTAAAAGCCAAAATCATTTCCCCTTCCACCATGTTCAGTGCACCTGGGCCACCGCATCCACAGAGGCCTTGAACCCTACTAAAACCCCATCCCTAGCTCCTCCTGGAAACAGGTTACAAGAGTAAGTGCAGTAAAACTCAGCAACGATGAGAACTCAGACACGAAGCAATTGACTGCTTGCCTCCCCCAGCCCTGAGTCTCAAATGCAGACGATGAACTTTTCTTACCCGGTGGAGGTACACGTGGCCGACTTTGTGGCCAAAAGGTGCACAGGACGTCCAGTGAAGAAGGCTACGCAGGTATGCCCTGTGCTCACCTCCTCGCAGGACCACATCGAAATCCAACAAAACAGCCATCACTGAGCACCGCCTCAAGTCTAGCGGAACCGAAGCCCTACAACTACGGGCACACGGAAGACGCCACCTCGAGACTGGGAGGAGGGGCAGAGACACAGGGCACACTGTTCCCACCCCCGCGTGTGACCATGAAAAACTGGGAGGGACATCTGAGCTGTGGGGGCCCCTCCTGAGGAGTGAGGTGCCCTAGCCCCACACCAGGCTCCCAGCCCAGGGTTCCAGGTCTGGGGAGACAAGTCCCCACAGCGCTGGCGTTTCCCTAGGCTCCGCCAGGTCTTGCTTCTATTTTCATGAACGCAGCATGGCTCCACGGGGCATCCCTGGTTTCGGAAGCACGTCTACGCCCCTCACACATGACTGCCTTCCTTCAATATTTAGCCAGTGCCCTGGCCTCAGGCACACTTACCAGCTGTCACAGCCAGCCAGGGCCAGGCTTCGCAGTCTTGCTATAGTGTCTGCCACATGCCATTTGTGTCACATGCATCACAGAGTGTTGAACGTGACCGTGATAACATTGAAGGCTGTCAGGGAGGAGTTTAACAGTGTACACATTTAGTGTTTCTGAGATCTGTGTTTCCTCCACGATCACATACTGCCCAGAGGGTGTCCGAGTTCCCTGAGCTCCAGTCCCACCTTCTGGGCACATGTGGGCACCACACACTTCATTAGGGACCCGCTAAGCTTAGAGAAGATTTATTACTTCTTCATACATTTTATAAAACCTATTTTAGTTCAGGTTAAGGTATTTTTATTGCTAGGTGAGAAGATTTCTTCCTGGTTGAATGTAGAAATGTTTTGTATTTCTTAACAGCCACCTTACTATACACATTAGAGGTAAAAGCACAATTTTACTTTTCCTGTGAGATATGGGTACTGAAGCACATCTAATGTCTTTTCATCATGTACAGATGAGTTTCTATTTAAACTACTAATACCTAAAATTATAATAACAGCTTTTTAAATGTTGAAACATCTTTATACTCATAAGATGAAACCAACTTAACCACAATATACGTATCTGCTAATACATATTGCATTATTTCATTAGCTAACATTTTATTTTGTATATTTGTCTACATAGTCATAATTAAAATTGGTATTTCTCATTTACGTTATTCTCATTAAATTTTTCTATCAGGGTTATATGTGCATGGCAAACTTACAACCTACTTTTCAATGTGTATACTCCAAGGAAATTCAACTGCATAGAAATTACCTTTTCTTAAAAGGAACTTCCAGAGAAATCATTTGAGCTATGTGTTTTTAATTTTCACTTTTTATTTTTGCTTCAAAAAATACTTTTGAAGAGTACTTTTCACTTCCAGTTACACTATCATGTTTTAAATTTCTACCTTCTTGAATAAATTTAGTACATTTTAATTAACCAATAACATCTAGATCACTGGTTCCAGGCCTTTAACCTGCTTCTATAAATTGTACCCCTTGTTTTTAAAACGGCTGTTTTTAAAAAACGACACTTGTTCAGTGCCCGTCTTCATGTAAAATAGTGGAAATGAGGTCCTAAGTTAGGAAAGAAAAGTGACTCCACTAAAAGTACAAACTGCAGATTTAATTTTATAATACCTGTAACACAGTTAAAAATTGATAATGATGATCATGTATTTAACAAAGTTTTAATTTACTATTAATAATAATTATTTGTGTTATCTGAAAAGCCTATAGAAACTGTTATGCAGATCAGTAGCCGACTGAAACACTGTCAGTGAGATCGTTGAGCTTGCTTTGATGCACTTAGTTTCTTGAAATCAGGCTCAAAAGATGCAGGACACGGTCTCAAATCTGGACTTGCACTGAGCTTGTTGCAGTCCTTAGTTTTATGAAGGTGAAAGAAGAACGAGCTCTCCCCACTGGTTCAGGATTAGTGAACGGCAAGAGGAATCTGAGCGCCTTCTCACTGCGCTGTTCGTACCCTCACTGACATCCACCCAGAAGGTAGTAAGGTGCTTCCTGTTAGAATCAAAATTTAAAGGAGAATCAGCTGAAAGTTCGATTAATTGCTCTTTTTCATTGATTGATAGTTTGGCTTCTTCGAAGAATTCTTCATTGAAGGGATCTGCAATCCAGTTATTTTCTTTTCCACGTTGAGGGAAGTACGTATAAAAGGACACCTGAAGGCCCTCCAAGTGACTTACAATATTCTCTTTCAAGTTACAGGATGGGTGCACGTCATTCTCAGATAAGAAGTTGGGCAGAGTTTCAAAGCCTTCAGGCTGACCTATATCAATACACACTTCCCAAAAGTCCAGGCTTTTTAATCGACTCAATTTTGTTGGTTACTTGGAGTATAGTGATTGGGCTGTTTTGAAGTCCCGAGTTTGTTTATTTCTAGAAAAGTATCTGATAAATATGTAGGACTGTGAAGCCAATCACTGTCCTGAAACTTTGATGCAAGAAGGAAATGATGGTTTTCAAAAAATACTTGGAGTTCACGTCTAAGTTCAAACATCTGTGTAAGCACTTTGCCACAAGACAGCTGCCTTCCCTCCGTGTGCAAAAGGAATGTGCTGTGAATGCTGTTCATGTCCTCACACAGCGCTTTACACAATCTGCAGTTTCGTGGTTGTTACTTTAAAAAATTTACAGTTTCTACAGCCTCATCAAGAACATCTTCCAGTTCATTAGAATGAGGCTTGGATGCAAGACTTTGTCTATGAACGCAGCAGGGACTCCATGGTACATGGGGAGCTACTTCTTTAAGTCATCCACGTGGGCCTATAAAACAACCCGACACAGGCTGCCTCCATCAGTGCACACACCACAACAGTTCCACCAACTAGTGTCCTTTCCAGTGAAATAGCCATTGATTGCATTAAAAATATCTTCGCCTGTGGTACGCTCTGTCCGTGGGTAACAGGTTTTCCTCAATTTCATTTCCTACCAAGTACCTCATGATGATGAGCAAAACGGATAAATCAGCAACATCTACACTTTCATCGACCCAGATGGAAAAGAATTTACTTTTTCTAATTCCATCTACTGCTCCAGCTTCAACATCGTCAGACATTTCCTGAAATTGTAAAAACACTGTATTGTTTGAAAAAGAGATAGTATTGATTTTGCGGACATGTTCTTCCCCAAACATACAAAAACCAGTGTCCTTAATACAGGAGAAATGAAATCTTCTGCTATGATGTGGTTTTTACCACATTTAGCTGTGCAATAAGCAATACGGTATGAAGCCTCACCTGCATTCTCACTGTCTGTCTTTCCTGACATCATGTATGAAGTGACAACTGGATGGTTTTCTAAGCACCAAAAAGAACGTATTTCTTTGTTTTTATACGTAGGCTGTTTAGTTTCTAAATGTCGCATGAGTAGAGAGGGTTGCATGCAACCGTTGGATGCTAGTTCCCCACACACAACGCACAAAGGCTCAGGACAGTCATCCTCCCCTACAAATGAAAGCCCGTATTTAATAGACTTTTCAGAGTATTTCCTTTTCTTCCTTGAGGTATCTGAGGCCACACCTTTCTACCATCTCCCGGTGTGGGCGTGCTCGTAGCTGCGGACACGTGTTGAGAAGTGCTTGGTGACGGGTCATAATCCACATCAACTTTTGGTTTGTTTTTTAACCGTTCCTACTTTCAACCGCTGATCCATAACGGACACGCTTAGAAATCACTGACAACAACTGGAACTATGTTAAACATTAAATAGAAAAACTACCTGAAAAGAATCACGATTAAAGACAATGTACTTACTCTACTCAGTCAATAACTAAATTGATCAAACAGTCTGGATACAGATGGATTTATGTGTTTGGGGAAGTTCTAGTCACAAATGGATTATCTGAAACTGTTTGTGGTGACTGGTAGAAGAGTGGTCTGGGGGGCAGGGTGCATAGCCACGCCCTCACCCGTCATCATTCGCTCATGTGATCTGATTTTGAAGTGTCTCCATGAACAGTGATTCAAACTTAACATTTATTGTCCATAACTAACATTTTGCACTTTTTTGCTTTACTTGTTTTCTCCACCATTACTGATTATTTTTCGCGTACCCCTGAATGGCCCAGCACATACCCTGGGGGTATGCACATCGCCTCTTGGGAACCGATGATCTAGATTCTCAGATTAGCCTTGTTACATAAAGTATTATATCATAATTTACAGTTTTCTGTTATCATTTATTCTATTATCTTTTTTCTCATTACTAATAGTATTTTCTCTTGTTATGATTATTAGATAAGGCTAATTGTTTATTCATTTTAATGATAACACTAAGGAAGCAACATGCTTTAGTACCAACGATCATACCGTGTAATTAAAATCCCTACAAGTGACTGCATGAACCGCCCTCCCCCACCTATCCTATCTCCACTTCCGTAGCATGGGGTGCTGGGAACTAATCAAACCATTTCAGCGTCTGAGTTCCATTTGTTCTTTCAGACACACACACACACACACACACACACACACACACGGGTCAACGCTACTTTCAAAAGGAGACATCATTACCTTCTGCCCTCCTGTTTGAAGAGTTTAGGCAGTCTGGTTTTCTCCGGCAGAAATATTTTAGGATACTGCTGTATAAACTTATTGTGAGCAGACAGGATGGTATAAGTACTCCAGCTTTAAAGAGAGAGAGAGAGAGAGAGAGAGAGAAATTAAACTGTAGGTATCATAAGACAATAGCTTCCATCAGGGAAAAAGGTGAAGGGATGACATACAAATTGGTCGTTCCAAAATAGTCACAGGGATGTGAAGTACAGGATAGGGCATATAGTCAACGTAATGACCACGTGGGGTGCCAGGTGGGTGCTAGACTAATTGGGAGGATCACTGCATAGATTATACAAATGTCTGACCACTGTGGCTGCACACCTGAAACACATATAAAAAAATACTGCACGTCAACGGGAACCAAAAAAATAAATAACTAATTAAAGATAAGATAATGACTTTTGTGGGAAAGTTTTTTTTTTTTAATTCAACACATACAACTTAATTCTATACCATTTAGTCTGAGAAGCAAGTAACAAAAGCATGAAACATAAACACCGTATGCATTAAAAACGGCCACTCTAGGGTGTACAGTGGGCTTTAGGGAGGCACATTACCAAATTTATGGCAATGTCAATGTTCACATTTTAATAAGTTGAACCTTCCTAAAACTTTTATTTCTGTACTTGATACAAGCCTGGGTCTACAAAGCAGGCCGATCAGTAACATGCCTCCCCAGGCTCACGACGGGGTGCGCACACGGGGAAGCCTGCTGAGGCCCACGCACTACTATCTGGCGCGGGCTGTCCATGCCCAGCATGTCCCGGATCCAGCACGTGGCTGGGGTCGCGTGGGCGCTTCCCTGAGGGCAGGGCGCTTCCCCCGGGCTGTGTGTGGGCGTCCTGTCGTGAAACACCCTGCAGGGGTCCCCGTGTGCAAGCAGGCTGCAGCCCACTGCGAAAGCTCGGCCTGCGGCAGCAGCCCCGCATCGGGGGGACGTTCGGTCCTGCAAACTGGCCTCGGACAGCCAGGCGACAAGCTCAGCCGTTGTGCGTGTGTTTGTTTTAATGCTGAGCTTTCGCCTTGGGAGCCTATTTCCAAACCATCAAACACGGTCACGCTGAAAACGGACGATGGCCAACACCTGGGTCAACACCGGCCTGGCAGAGGCCTCAGGAGAAGGCGCTGCCTCCCTCGTGTCCGCAGGTGTCCCACACACGCAGGCGCGCACGCGCGGCGACAGTCCTTCCTCGTTCACTCACTCACGGAGCGAACGCGACATATTTTAGCGCCATTAACCTCATCGATTAAAGCGGCGTTTGGCCCTGCTTCCACGCTCCCCTCGCAGACATGCTGACCGGAACCCCACTCCTCCCGTAAGTCCAGCCACGGACACCACTGGGCACCTCCCGGGTGTGTGTCTTTGGCACCTGCGCGCCCCTCCGTTTCGCACGCCGACCTGCTGCCCGCCGCGTGGCTGCCATGTGCCAGGCGTCGCCCGAGACCCCCGAGACCTCCCTGCCCCCCACTTCACACGCTCTGAAGGCCGAAGGGGCCGCACGCGCGTGACGAGGGCCACGTGGCCGCGGAGCTGCGTGCGACAAGGACCGAGGCGCGAGTCCTCCCTGCGCGCCGGGCGCTGACCGTCCACACAAGCGGACCCGCCGGAGAGAAACGGAGAGCCGACGAGGTGCGGCCCGAGGCCACGGGGCCGGTAGACGGCTGTGCTGGCTCAGACGCGGCCACCTGCCTCCGGGGACACGCAGCTGCGTCCACACCGACGGGCAGGCCCGGGCCTGAGGACGGGGCGCGGTGCCCAGGCAAGGCGCTCCGGGGACACCGGGGACACCCCGGGGACAGGGCAGGAGGCCGCCGTGCGGAGTGACGGGTCGGGGCGCTCGCAGCGGTCCCCTAGGCCACGGGCAGGTCCCGGCTCCGCGGAGGGGCCGGCGCGCGGGGGGACACCACCGGATGCGGAGGCCACGAGCCCGTTTTCCCGGCTCAGAACTGCGGCCGCGGCGAAGGCCTCGGCAGGACAACGGATTCTTAGAAACCGCGTCTTCCCACGCAGCCGGCCTCGGGGCGCCCGGGCTGTGACCCCCGCGTGCGCACAGGCCGCGGGCTTCTGAGTGTCACCGGCGACCCCCACGCGGGGTTGGCGCTGCCGGCCCTTCTGCTCTGGGGGCGGCGCCGCCTCTGCTGAGAGGCCGAGTCTGTGTTTGCCAGCCGCCTGCCCGCCGGGTCCGCGGTGGCCACTCCAGGGGCCAGGGGCACCAGGATCAGCGCAGTGGCCACTCCAGGGGCCAGGGGCACGGGATCAGCACGATGGCCACTCCAGGGGCCAGGGGCACCAGGATCAGCGCAGTGGCCACTCCAGGGGCCAGGGGCTCGGGATCAGCGCGGTGGCCACTCCAGGGGCCAGGGGCACGGGATCAGCGCTCCCCTGCACCCGCGCAGACACGCAGGGCCTGAACCCGGGGCCGCAGCATCACACGCTGTTCCTGCGAGGGGCAGGGGGCATAAACCCCGAACTTAGCTCAGGGGGCCGCTTTGGGAGAACCCTCTCGAAGGCCGGCGAAGCCAAGAGCCCACTGCCAGGGGCCACGTTGCTAGGGCGCGTTGCTAGGGAACAGGGGCTGCGGGGCGGGGGGGGGGGGGGGGGGGGGGGGGGGGGGGGGGGGGGGGGGGGGGGGGGGGGGGGGGGGGGGGGGGGGGGGGGGGGGGGGCTGGGGGGGGCGGGCCGGCGAGGCTGCTCAGAGCGGATGGATGCAGCAACCGGTGTGCTATGGAGCCCCCGCCCACGCAAGTCCCAGGACGCTCGGGAGCTGCCGGCCAGCGCGGGGTGCCTGGCACAAACCGGGGCTCCCCTGCGGTCCCCCCACGTGCCCCACGTTGACCGTGCAGACGCCCCACCTCCACCCCCTGCCCCAGCGGCTCCCCACATGGCCTCCTTGCCGAGCCCCCCGCCGCCCACCGCACAGGACAGGGGGCCACCCGACCCCACGCACCTCATCCTGAGGCGGCACCGCCGAAAGCCACCTTCCTTCCCTCTGTCAGCAACACGAGGACTGAAGCGACGTCACTGAAACCGGTGGATCTGAACCCCCGTGGACAGCCACACACAACAGCGCACGCGAGGCCTCCCCCACCCGTGACTGCTGCCTGAGTTCCGTGAGGATGCTCTGGGGATGGGCTGTGGCTGCTTCACAGAGCACTGTCCCCCTCCGAGGTGACACAGACTGTCCTGCATCTCCGGCTGCAGAGGTGCCCTCAGTTCCCGCGCTTCCATCTGTGTGCAGGTCGGGGTCTACAGGAGGGTCCACGCGGGTCGCCCCGCACTTCATCCCTGCAACACGGTGTTACTGCACCTTCGTCTGACTGCCCGGGCCTCACCTGCCCCAGAGCCCTCTCGTGTGGCACAGGGCGTTCAACTGGCCGTAATCGATGCGCTTAGACGTCTTCAAGGCTGCAAAGGAAAAGAAACAAACCATTAAAAATCGAGTAATTTTCCGTAATCTCATTAAGCAAGTGTGTAAGTGGAGTTGAACTGCGAACAGTCATCACAGTAGAAGGACTGCGGCCGTGACCATGGAAGTGAGGTGGTGACAGCCTGACGCGCAAGCAGAACCGAAGAGGCTGATGCGCTGAGCGAGGGGTTTAATGCTGTCCCTTCCTGTCACATCGCGTCTGCCTGGTGTGACGCCAGGCAGTGCTGGAGTTGCAATGTCCGTTCCAGGGGAGCAGGTCCTCTGGGGCCCCCTCCCGAACCTCAGCGTGGGGGCTGGCTCCGGACATGGCACCTCAACAACCTGGTCTCCCGAGGCCTCCGTGTCCCCCCCGGAACCCCGGTCACTGCGCTGCAGGCCCATGCAGGCCCTTTCGGTGTCTGGGTTCAGTCGGCATCTCTTTCTGAAGTTCAAGTGCAAGCACCTCGCACAAGATCCCCTAAGCGCACGACAGTAATCACAGCCCAGAAGCAAACTAACTGCGATTGTCCGTGAGTGCCGGACCCTTCCACGGGGATGGGCAGGGCAACGGAGTGGCAAGTGTCACCGCTGCGTGACAATGATGGGCACTCAGCCCGTCCTCCCTCCGCGAGAATGAACGATGTCAGAAATCCCGCAGAAACGGAGGGAGAGCGGAAATCAGCACCAACGCTCATGTGGTTCCTTCCCTTGGTGACAAGGTACTGGGCCCACCGGCGGCAGAGAACGTTCCGGAAACGTTTGAGAAGCATTCACTGAACACATTCCATCGGTATTTGGCATGTCCGGATGGATCCATTTTAATTTCAGGATACTGAGTCATAAAATTGGAGAATTGTTTAAGCTTTTGTTGATCTAAAAATTAATTATCAGTGACAGATACCACCTTCCTAAATATGACATTTAAAAGAGGATAATTTAAACAAAAAACTGATTAAACTGAAAAACTCACAGACACAGGCAACAGTTCAGCGGTGACCTGAGGGTAAGGGGGGGTTGTAAAAGAGGGAGGGGTCACATACACGGGGACTCGGAAGGAGAGCTGCGCTGGGGTGAGCCCACAATGCAACGCCCAGAGGACGAATTACAGGAATGTGCCCTGGAAACCTGTACAGTGTTACTAGCCGGTGTTACCCTGATAAATCTAATTAAAAAGGGCTTTTAAGGAAGAAACAAAAGGACTTCTACCAACGGTTGGTTTAGTCCATTTTCCTGACCCGCGTTAGTGCAGGCCCAGATGACTGCAATGGACGGGACAGTGGGGTGGTGCCACGGGGTCCCGGGAAATGGTCAAAAACGTTTGAGGAATTCTGACCGAAGAAAAGGACTTTAGCAATCTAAGTATCTTCATCCTCCAGCTAAACAGTTTATACGGAAGTAAAAATGGCAGGATGCTCGTTCTAGGTCTAGGGACTGCTAGCAAAGAACCGAAAGATGGAAAAAGCTCCTCGCCGAGCAGAGCCCCGAGGGTAAGCCTGTGCGCTGGGCTCTGCACGGCCAGGAGACCTCAAGCAGAACTATGTAAGGACGCACAGCGTTAAAGGGCACTTTACAGCCCACAGAGCAAGTCCCACTTCCCAGACCCTTATTTCTAAGAGGTGCCCGTTACAAGGGGCCTCTACACTAAAGGGTATGAAGCACATAGGGGATCTTGTCTTGGATGTAGCTCTATTAAAAAACAAAAAAGCCAAAAGATTCCAACATGAAATTACAACTGTGTAGAGACCAGAGGTTGAGCTTTTCTGGTGATCCAATTTAATACAAGCATAAAGCTTACAGAGTTTCCAAGAATACTAAGTTGATGTTTGCTTTCCCCTCACGAGTATGTCATGGCATGTTCATGTCATGTTTGATGAAAGTAGAGGGTGCTTAACCCTGTAGTGGGGATAAAATCAAATATTCTGACTAGAGGAAATGTGTAAGAAGAGTAGAAGCTGATATAAGAGGTGGATACAATGTTCGTTCTAAACTAGAAATCCATGGTGTAATTAAAAACAAAAAAATCTTCATCGATTCAAGGCCCACTATATATTACAAGAAAAGAGAAAGAATAAAATTTTTAAAAATTAGGCATTTGACTCAATAACTTAAGAGAAATTTTAAATAAGGGAAATGATAAGGAGAAAAGAGAAAAATAAATTAATGAACCTCTGAACCAGGAAAAACTATAAAAAAGTAAACAAATTCAACAGTGTGATTCATTGAAAGGGAAAAAACCCACTGGCTTATCTGAGCAGGAAAAAAATGTCACAGGCGCTCAATGTCAGAAATAAAATTGGGAAAGAGCTACATACACACAAAGAAGATCGAGAGTATTTTACTCAACTCTTTACCAAAATAATTAAAACTCTGAATAAAAATACTTTCTCAAGAAAATGAATATTGCCTAAATTGACCCTAGCAGGGAGGAAAAAACCTACAAAGCTCAATTACGCCCAGAGAAACGGAGGAGAGTCTCACCACGCACGCACACACACAACGCACCGAACGAGGTATCAGCACAGGCGAATTCTATCAAATCTTTACAGAAGGAATAAGTCCAATGGCAGTTCAACGTTTCAGAACTCAAAGAAAAAAGCTTTCAAATGTCTTTGGTGAAACACCCTAAACACTGATACCTAAATAGGACGGTGATAGCATGAGAAAGAAAACCAGAGACTGATTTCCTTTAAATAAAAGCGAGTGTCACAGTATACGGTGCCCACAGACACACTGACGGAGCCGTGTCACACAGCGGAGATGTAGCCAAGTAACTCGAAGAAGAACTTTCAGCTACGAAACACAACCATATAATTTACCACAAGTCAAAATTTAAAAGATCAAAATCTCCACAGATACAGAGAAAAACGTATGTGATAAAGCTCAATACTGCTTTTAAGCAATTTAAGTAGGAAAACACTTCTATTCTTAACCTGGTAAATACATCAAACTGAAACACAGAATCATGTTCACTGTTGAAACCCAGGAAACAGCAGCATAAATTCAGAAATGAGATAAAAATTTGCTCTAGTGCTACATACTGCTGGAAATGCTGAGCAACAGAATTTGATAACATAAATTCACAAGTTACAAAAATTAGAAAAGAGAAACAAACATTGCTGCTAACGTTACAATCGTGTGAGTAGAAAGCAGAGCTGCACCGACTGGAAACCCACTGGAGTCTTCAGCGAAGTGACCGATGACAAAAGTAGATACCCAGCCACCTGCCCCGCTCTCTAAGCAACTGAGTCCTAAAGTCCCTGGGGTCAGTAGAGAAAGGTGGGCAGCAATGGCAGCTGTAGGTGAGGGTGACAGGTAGGATGCACAGTGCAGAGGGTGTCCACGTGTGGGGCTGGTGCACAGTATCGGAGGCCACCGGGCAGCGGCAGGTGAGGGGCGATCTGGGAGACAGGAGGGATGTCCCAGAGAGGAGTGCTGGCCCCTTGGTGGGGATGGGCTCCCACTGAATGCATAAGATTAGCTGCATAGAGGGGCGCTGACCAAAGGTATCACAGAGAAGGACCTTATTTTGCCAGTATAATGAGCTCCTATGTCTGCATAATGCACACCCACATTTTTGGCCCCAACTTTCAGGGGAAAAAATCTTCTGGTTTAATTTTTTAATCCAAATTTTTATTTGTTTTTTGTTATCATAAAGGAATTTTAGCATTTACTTTTTAACATTATTATGCTATAAGAAATTTTACGTAATGAATGATTACATAACACAAGAACAGATACAAGGTACAAGAAATTTTACGTATAAAATTATTTTATATTAAAAAATAATGTATTCCAGGGTATTATTTTGCATATGGATATCATTATTGATTTCTAGAGTTACACTTTTAACTTGTAAGCATAAATAGAAGAATTAAAAACATTTATATAGATACAGAATTAGTACTACCCATGTATAATACACATTGTTATTTTCCCCTCACAAATTTGGGCAATAAAGTGTCCATTATACATGGCAAAATACGGTAATAGGAGCAAGGTTTCTCACTACACAGAACAGAGTTACAAACACAGACAGGGACAAGACCAGAATGAACCCTGCAGCATTGCATTAGCATTGAAAGAACTGGTATAAACTCATGGTTTTCAGTACAAATAAACTGATCGCCAAAGCATCATAAACGTGTATTTGTATTTCTGAGGTCTGTCCAGTGAGAGGGCCTAGTGACACCCTAACATCGATGAACACAAAGCAATGAGATCCTGACTTCGGAACACAATTCTGCATTAAAAGGAACCAGGGTTCCTTAGGAGAACGGCTGATTCCAAGGCTCAGACACGGAAGTACAAGCAGAGCCTGAAAATTAAAATTAAAATTAAAAAAAAAAAAAAACAAAAAACAAGATCCGGCAGAAGTAACACCAGGACGCGAATTACAATTTTTTTTTAACAACATCCTAACCGTACATATACAAATAATGCTCCTTTTAATAAGCCGGTAATCTATATCAAATATTTGTTAAAAAATCATTCGCACGTGTGGTGATGAGTCTGTAATAAAATCCTAACTTCTGCCAGACCCTGTATCATTGCGCCAGAGAGCAATGAAACGTTTAAACCAACCTGAAGATGCTCCCAGTGGCCAAACTGCGAACAATTTGGGCACCAACATACAAAATGACAGTAGCTCATTAAAATACTTTGAACAAACTAAGAAAACACAAGTTTACATTTATTCACTATTGACTGATGGACAAAATACTTTGTGAGCTAAGGGGTATTTCAATACCTTCAAATGCTTCCTCACAAAATACTTACCAAACACAAACGGGAAAACAACAGGTTTACAGCAGAGAAGCTCTCCCTCCACCACCCTCATCAGTTAGCTAAAGTGACGACCATCAACGGCGGGCCAGAGTGAAATCATGCGCCACCTGGTGATGATGGCCCACAGAATGACTTGTGTGACATTTCTGCCAACGATGTCTACCTCGGATCTAACCACGAGGAAGCAAACATCAGACCAAACAAACTGAAGGGAACTCTCCTGCGTAACTGGTTTGTCATCTCCTAGCATCACGGTCATGAAAGGGAAGGAAAACGGAGGAGCCCTTCCGGACCGAAGGGGACCAGAGACAAGACAATGAAATGCCCCACGAGACTTTGAATTAGCTCCTTTGAGTATGAGGAGCATTATCAGGACAGCTGCCCAAATTCAAATGAGGTCGAAGGATTAGACTGCAGTAATGTATTAGTGTTACCATCCTGATCTTATCAGATATATTTGATTATGTAAAAGAATGTTTTATATTTCAGAAATGCAAACCAAAATGTTTAAGGATGATGGAGTGTCAAACAGTTCTTGAAAACTAAGTTTCTTTATACTAAACTTTCAGTGTTTCTGTAAGATTGGGGTACTTTAAACATTTTTTAAATTTTGTTTTGTTTTGTTTTGTTTTTTGTTTTTTGGGGTTGGTTCCCTGGCTGGGAATCAAACCCAGGCCATAGCGTTGAGAACGCCAAAGCCTAGCCACTACACACCACCAGGGAACCAAAAAAAATTTCAATTTTTAAAAATATTCAATAGCTTTTCATATGGTGACCTTTACAGTTAGAAAATATAATGAGAAAAAGATATCATTCATAACAGAAAGGAAATAAGATAAATGCCCAACAATAAATTTTATTAAATGGTATAAAGAAATACTCGCATAAATTGGAAGTAGGAAGGTTGAATATTGCAAAAATATTAGTTCTTGAATAGAAAGATTCAAGGTCATAAAGATGTAAATTAACCTTTAAATTTAACACATTTTTTCAATTTAAACACCAAAATGTGTATCTGTATATATAATATTTTAAAGTTCACATTGAAAAATAAACTTGAGAGAATAGCCAGCAAAACTGTTTCATAAAAAAGTAATCAGTAAAAGTTAATCTTACCCGATACTGAAATACATTATAATGCTTCAAGAATTGTAACAATTCAACACAAATGCATAAATAGACAAGAGGTAAGTAGAAAAGGCAAAGAATAGATTCCATACATAGAATAGCATGCATATGAAAATTTAGCATATAATGAAAACTGGCATTTCAAATTAATAGGAAAAAGACAGATTGCTCAACAAATGATGTTAGAACAGTTGGTTGGTCATTTGGAAATACTCGTATATTAAGTTGTAGCCATACCTCACTATTCTACATCAAAATAAATCCCAGATGCACCAAATAGTTAACAAGCTAAAGAAAGCATGGGAGAATTATTTTAAGTCTTGGCATGGAGAATGACAGTCTAAGAAAAAATTGGCTTGCTAACAGATGTCACCCCAATAAGTCTAACAATAAAAATAAATTTTTAAAAAATTGGCAACAAATGACAAAAACTACACATTCTAAAACCTTTGTATGACACAAAAATCATAAAGACAGAAGAAAAATATGAACTGAGAAAAATGTTTGTAAAGTGTATGTTGAAGGGCTAATTTCTTTTATACACAAAGAACTCTTACAAATAAAAGGAAAAATAAACCTCAGTGAGTGAGTAAGGGACATAAAAGCTGTTTACATAAATGCAAATCACCACAAATATATGAAAATATTTAAGCCTCACCCTTAAAGAAATGCAAACAAAGAGCAATTAAAACTATCTTCAACTAATTTATTGGCAAAAAAATTGTTTTATAATACTTACTAGTATAAATGTTGTGAGATAAAGACTTCCATATACAGATGGTGGAACTAGAAATTTGTACAAACTCTTTGTTAGAAGACAATTAGTCAATATTTATCAAAATTTAAAATGAACACGTCCTGTGGATTTGCAGTTCTATTAACATACTTGCTTACCGACTCAAAAAGGTATTACAGGATGTCATCTGACTCTAACAGCTAAACCAACTGAAAACAAGGTCCCACTGTACGAGGTCAGACTATTCATTTCATGAACTCATCCTAGAGAAAGTGCTACACACCTCACTGCTGAGCATCACTACTTCCCACCATGTGCTTATGTTAGCAGCACTGTACAAACAACTCTCGGTAACTTAATTGTCAGATTTGGGGGATGACGACAGCCCTGATGGCCATTCCAGAAAAAGAGTTCCAACACTGCTCTGAAGGGTGGACTAAGCGCTGGCATCAGTGCACGGCTTCCCAAGGGGAGTCCTTTGAAGGTGGCTGGTGATATTCACCAATGAGGTATGTAGCACTTTTTCTAGGAGGAGTTTGAAAAATTAATTGTCCAACCTTATATGAGTCAAGATCCAGCAGTCAGGAGACAGAAACCACACCAGTAACTTTTGTGGAAAAATAGAAGCAACCCATCAGTAGATGAATGGATAAAGAAATTGTGGTACATATATGCAATGGAATATTACTCGGCCATAAAACACCAAGTCTTACCATTTGTGACAACGTAGCTGGGCCTGAAGAGTATTACGCTAAGTGAAATAAGATAGAGACAGGCAAATACCCTATGACCTTATATGGGGGGTAGGGGAGCTGGGTGAAAAAAGCACAGGGATTAAGAAGTACAAATTGGTCATTAAAAAATACTCATGAGAATGTAATGCATAGAGAATGTACTCAGTAATGTTGCAATGACTATGTATATGTAGTACCAGGTAGGTACTAGACTAATTGGAGGGATCACTCCACAAATTATATGAATGTCTAACAACTGTGCTATACACCTGAAACTAATACAAAATAATATCAAATGTCAACTGTAATTGAATATATATAGAAAACATTGCAAAAGTGACCGAAAACAAACAAACAAACAAACAAACAAAACTGATATAAAGACTTGTTAGTCAGGTATTAGAGAACTGAACAGACTAAAAAGGAACACCCACACCATACAGAGAGCAGCTAGCATCTCTAGTTTTTGCTGATGACACTAAGGAAGAGGCTGGGTTATAAAAACTTAGAAGCCTGAAACCCTCGGGCGGGTCCCCGAGAGCGAGGTGGGCTACTGCTGAGGCCGCTGAGAAGAACGCCCCACGTAAGGGCCACCCCTTCCAGCTGCCCTCCTGGAAGACGGGGGTTCCAGCCTATATCCCGAGCGCATGTGTCAGAAGTGGCCATCTCAATGTGTAATTGAACGCAGGCAGTCCTGTACCTGTGAGCAGTGTTGCAGAGGGGTGTTTCTGCTATAGTGCCAAGTTACATCAATGGAAGTGTAAAGTGTAGGACATGAGCCAGATTTTAGCCCAATCATGACAAATTTAAACGCCAGATGGAGGAACAGGGATCGTCATCTAAGTTTTGGAGGAGCGTAAGACCCTCACAACTTTTGAGTGGGGAGTTAAAAGGATCGAAACCTTTTTAAAATCATCCTATCAGAAAAGTAATCCAGTGCACACTCGATGTCAGAGGGGAGACCAGGGCATCAGTTCAGGAGAAGGTCACGGACGAAGGGTCTAGATGGCTGAAGAACTGACGTGGAGGACTCGTGCAGCAAGGATTGCCGAGACAGACTGCCTGACCCCAGGCTGAGGGAGGGGTGACTGGGGGTGACCCCTACCGGGGAGTTCTGATTTGAACTCCCCCATGGACCTAAGGTTTCCTGCCTGAACCCCACTGATGGCTGAGCGTGCTTCAAGTTGCCATCACTTCATCTGTAAAGGCCACTCAAGACTGTCTGACGAGAGTACCTTCTAACGGGAGCACAACATGAGGCAGCCACGACACGGAAAAAGAAGACACGCCTGCCTGTTCGGTTCTACTCATCAATACAACATCCGCCTTTTTGCCTCCTTTGGGATTAAAAACATAGAAAAATTACTTTTACACTGAAAAATGAAGTTGAGAAACTAATTTTCTAATACTCCTTTTCCTCAACTCTCTGGTGCCCACAGGGACAATTTCTGATTACACAGACACATGCACAAACAGTGGCCCATCTTTTCCATCTTCTGTTCCTTCTAGAAATATCTTCTCACCTCCTGCAGCTGCTTTTGCCAACCTTGTCTTCCCAGGCATCACACAGTTTGCTTCTCTCTTTCTTGTCCACTGTCAACCCCTCCTTTTTCTTGGTTGCACCCCCAGTATTGGAATGGTTTTTGTTTTGTTTTGTTTTGTTTTGTTTTAATTCATTTTTATTGTTAGACTTATTGGGGTGACATCTGTTAGCAAGGATTACATAGGTTTCAGGCATGCAATGGTACATATACACAATGGAATATTACTCAGCTGTATGGAATGGTTTTTTAAATGAACCACTTCCCCGGATGATTCCGTGTCTGGAAGCTCCTCTAAGCTGTAGCAGCTAAAGCGCCGAAAGGCTCAAATTGCAGGAAATGCCCTTGAGGTGCAGGAAGGGGGACTTGTTGGTGCTGCTGCTGTTGCTCAGCTTTCCGGTCCCTGCACCCCATAAACTGAAAGAAGACCCAAGGAACACCCTCACGGAAGGAGTGCTGCCATGCTTCTCAGCCCCTCGAAGGCCACCGAGACCCTTTCTGTAACTGGAGCGAGAACAGCCACAAAACCCATCTGCGGAAACCCAGAACTTTCTCCCAGGAAAACGAGCAGTCAGAACCTACTGAGCATTTTCTCACTGGCCCTCTCTCAGCAGGGGAAGCCCAACGAGCCTGAAGGCAACGAGGCAGAGCGAAAGGACCGGACGAAGGAGCTGACCAGACCGCCCTCCTATCGCACGCGCAGAAGGGGGTTCCGCCAGCCAAATGCGGAAGGACAGCGCCACGCCTTCTGTTTACACATTCTAAGACATTTTTCTTCCTTTTGTCTCTTCAGGAAATCAATGCCTATGGATAACAGGTCATGGGTGTACGTGGACCACACGCTTCACCGGGTGGGGAAACTACGGGAGGCTTTGCTCACGGGAGGTTTTTAAAACAATTCTCATCCAGCATCGTGTCCTTCTTGCTTTTGAGACCAATCATCTCTCTCCTAGGGTTCACGCGCCGTGAAGAGTCTGAGACACAGGGCGGGGAGACTGTGGAAGGAGAAGACTTGAAGGTTTCCAAGGAAACCTACGGAAGTGCCTCAGGAAGTCCTGAGAAATCCGGAGGTGCCTCAGAAGTCCTGAGAAGTTGGAGGTGACTACTTGGAGTGCTGGGGAGTCTGCATTGCAGATAAGGAGACAGGGCTGCAGGCGTGTTGAAAGATGTGCGATACATTCTCTCCCTTAAATCAAGACCCCTAAGCAGCCAAAATGCCAAATGAAACCAGTGCACGTACCTCATTTCACAGGTAAAATGTGCAAGGCCTTTCAGGGAGGTGGGGACGGAGGAAACTAGGGTGCTCCTGACCTTGTTGTTGTTTTTACGAGCAGGGAGAGTTCATCGCCTGAGGCTACTACAGTGTATCTGCCACTGGACAGCTGTGTGGACCTTAGCAGGACACTTCAGCCTCACTACCCTCACCTGCAAAATGGACCACGTGTTACTTTCCTATTGCTGTTCTAGCAATTACCACAGACTGACTGCGGTAGTGAGGCTGAAGTGTCCACCTTTCAGTTCCGCAAGTACGAAATCTGCAACCGCTGTCACCGAGCTAAGGTCAAGCTATCAGCAGGACTGCATTCCTTCTAGAAGTTCTAGATACTGAGGATCCATTTCTTAGCCTTTCCCATCTTCTGGAGGTGCCCACGTTCCTTGGCTCGTGTCCCCTGCTTCCTTCTTCAAAGCCAGTGATGGCCAGTCAAGCCTCTGTCACCCGGCGTCACTCTGACCCTGACTCACATGCCCCTCTCCCAGTGATCGCGCTGGGCCCACCGTGTAAGGCAGGGCCCTCTCCATCTCCAGGTCATCTGAGCAGCAGCCTGACTTCCCCTTGCCACGTAGCAAAGCGGAGTCACAGGTTCAGGGGGTTAGGATGCGGGCATCAGTGGGGACCACTATTACGCCTACAACAGACCTCATGACGTCCTTGTGAGAGATACATGGAAGGACAGCACGATGTACACAGAGCTGACACAACAGGGAGCCCGCATACACGTTCCTCACACACAGGTGTACAGACAGAGAAGGCAGCCACGGCTCCCCGACGTGGCCTCACGAACCGCATCCAAAGTGAACACGCAGTGGCGGGATATGTGTAAGGTCCTCCCCTGCGCCTTCCTGTTGGGGACCAGTGTGTTGTGAGTCACCCCCATCTCTACCTCCTTTGCAATTCAGGTCACATTACAGGTTGAAAGCACCTCACCATCGCTTTCACGAGATCGTGGTTTCAGCAGTGACAGTTTGCTAAGGGAAATTGTCAACTTGCTAGAGTTCGCACAGATGGGTTGATTAAGCAAGCAGGACACGTCCCCGGAGAGAAGTCACAGACAGAGGACACGCGGCGGGAGCCCTGAAGGGAAAAGCCGGGGCTCCGCGGCTAGCCATCGTGCTCCAGTCCGTTCGGAGCTACAAACTGCTCCTGAGTTTTCATCTTTTAATCACTTCTCAGCAGCGGAGTGTCCTTGGCAGATACTACGGAGGGCAGCACATGTCTCAACCCACCGATTCTAAATTAATTTGATCTTTTCACTCCCGGCTACAAGTTTCCTAGGCTGCTAAAAAAGTTGCCTTGGGGTGATTGTTTTGTTCTTCTTTTGCACAAGTAAAACCTGCACAGTAGAAGCTGTGGCATGGGGCAAAATTACATTTGTCATCATACTTATTTCAACTCACCCTAAAATACCAAACTCTGACTAGGTACAAGACTTTTTCACAGTAACAAAAACATATACAGGTAAACGTACGTGGGAATTTGTTTTAACCTAAGAACTTCATCTAACACTATTTCAGACATAAGCGCACCTCCTCAAGGGGTGTCAAATGCTGCCTGTGACCCCTTTGTCCCTGGATGCTATGATCATTAATTAAAAATTCTCACAGGAGAAAAGAGCAGATGGGCGAGCTTCTCGAGTCCATGCTATAAATGCACCCTGCTCGTAAAATAATGCCCATATTCAATAAAGCAATATTTAATAAAGTAAACGCTTCCCTTCATGGTCAGTATGACTGCATTTATCATTCATTTATTTCATATTCAACTAAGTAAACGCGTTTTGGGAGTTGACAGGGGGACAGGTACCACCTTTGTGACCTAAAAGATGTCCCTCGGTCTCGGCTACCGGCGGGACCACTACGTGTCAGGACATCAGTGATGAACAACAGAGCTACGAACCGACGGCCACGGCAGGAGCCGCGCCTACGCGCACAGTGGCACAGGAGTGGGTGTCCCAGCGACAGCCGTGGGGACCGCCCCCCTCCTCCCGGGAAACTGAGGCAGAGTTCCCGCGGAAGGCGGGTGAGCGAGCTCGGCGGCCCCGGAGACGCGCGCGACCTCCTCCGGCCTCTCGTCTGTCCTCTTGGAAAGCGCGCGTCCCCGCAGCTCCGAGCGGTCGCGCAGCCCCCACGTCCCGGAGTGACACGCCGGGACCCGGAGAACCGAAGGCGTCAGGCGCCGCCCGCAGCGAGGACGCCCGCCCGCCCTTCCCGCGTCCCCCCGAGAACCGCCCGGGCCCCGCGGGGCCCCCACTCACGAGGTATGCTGCGCAGCGGCGGGGGAGGCACGCTCTCCGCGGCGGCCATGCGCGACAGAAGGTCGGACGCGGAGGGAGACAGCGGCATCTCGCCAGCTCCACGGCGGGCCCGGAGCCCCCCGCCCCCCAGGGCACCCCCCTCCTGGGACGTCACAGAGCCGGACCCTGGGGCGCTCGCCGGAGCCCTTCACCCCGCAGGGCACCCCCTCCCGGGGCGTCACAGAGCCGGACCCTGGGGCGCTCGCCGGAGCCCCCGCCCCCCAGGGCACCCCCCTCCTGGGACGTCACAGAGCCGGACCCTGGGGCGCTGGCCCATAGGCCGCGCGGGTTCCGACCCCCGCGCTCGCTGCCCCGACAGAGCGGGCACCGCACTCCAGGACGGGACCTCGGGCCCGCAGGAAGGTGTCCCGGCCCAGGGGCACTCGGGGGGGACGCGTCGTGGGGTAGAGAGGGCCGTGGGGACGAAGAAGGGCGTGGCCATCCGCGGGGCAGACGCTCGGGGTCTGGTCGGAGGACAAGGCACCCCCCCCCACCTCCCCACAGGAACGTTCGGTTCACAGGGGATCAGAGAGCTCAGCCACTGCGGCCACCGCGACAGGCTCCCCGGCTGGGGCTGGGACACCGGGTGAAACGTCCCTACCAGTGTCCGTCTGCCCACGAACCCACGATGACGACAGGTCACGAGCATTCCTCCCGGGGCCGAGTTAGGCCTTGTACGCGCATTGACCCCACGCAACCCCACGAGGTAGGCATGCTCCCTAAGCCCCGGTCCACAGACCAGAACTCCAAGGTCCACGGCGATGCTTGGCTCCAGCAGATCCGTGGGGCAGAGCAGGCCTCACTGTCCCTGGCCCGAGCCCCGCAGAGGCTGGACCTGAGAGGGACTTTTAGGGGTGGGGGAGGAACACGGGGGGGGGGGGGGGAGGAAGCCAGGTGGGGGTGCCCGCCCCGCTCCTTGGGGGGAAGCCGCATTTCACCCATGAGCCCCAAGACCACTGTCTCCATCCACAACCTTCGCACAAGAGCTGCACAATTTTGGGATCTCATATGTAAAAAGAAGGCCTTTTAATACAGAAATCGCCGTGAAAATGAACCCAGATGCAGCCTGACCTTTTTTTAAATTGAGGACAGTTCTCAGAAGATATAATAGCAAACGCTTTCTTCAACCCTTCACGGCAGCCTCGTCTCATAATAAATACTGAGCAGGAAAAGCAGGACGACTGCTTAAAATGTGCAAGACGTTATCAACTGTTGATGACTGTAGGAGAAAAGCATCTTCAATGAAATCAACTGTTCAAGGAAATAACTGAACATTCCAAAAACTACGGAGTCTTGAAAACGGCCGAGACCAGAGATGCTCGTCAGACTTGATGGGACCAGCAATTCCCAGGACGGCTTTCGGATACAATTGTTCAAAACACATCCGCGATGTCACAAACTTTAAACATGGACTCTCTGGCTGACTCTAAAATTCCTTCCCTTCACAGGCAGTCACGGCTGGACTCTCCTCTTGGAGACAGACTTTCTTCCTAAATAAAACAGGAAGGGTGCCAAGGTACCTCGAGGCGTAACCAGGGTGGCGCGTGGAGCCACCGTTTGAGCAGACTCGGAGAGCCCTTGTGTGTGTAACGTCTGCTCGTTTGCACTCTGCACGTCACAACGCCATTGCTCCAGGCTCCCTGGGTTTACCTGACCAGCGTTCGCCTCAGTGCCGTGGTGAGAGAAGGTGAACTCACAGCATTTCCGTTCGAACTGCTGCTCTCACCAGGGTGGTAGCTGAGTGACCAATCGCACGTGTGGACTCTACCCCGTTTGCCGACCTCAGTGGCGGCCACACCTGCTCTCCTTGCGAAAGCCTGTGAGGCAGAAACTGATCGTATTCTCATTTTACAAATGTGGAGACAAAGTCCTGGCGGTGACAAATAATTGCCCGAGTCGTCTTGCCGCTGAAGTGCACCTCCAGGACTCCCATTCTGACGGGGCCCGCACCCAGTAGCACAGGAAGCCCGCTCAGCGGCCGATTCCCAGACCTCTCTTCCTCGTCAGGAGGAATTCCCTTTACATGCATGCAGGCAAGTGTCCTTGACAGACAGCCCCACCTCCTGCTCCTGCGGGCTGGGAATGCTGGCTCCCACGCCTTCCTCCGATGCACAAGCTGGTTTTCTCTCTTGACTTTGCTCCAGATGCTTTGAATTCACACCATTTTACTCTGCAGGTGCTCAAAACTCATTTAAGTCTGAAAGTACACCACTTACTATAAACCCAGAAGGGCATGAACCGTGTCTTCCTGACTTAAAAAAGGAAAACATACGTGTCTTTGTCTTTGTCTCTTGCATTTTCTTTAGTGACTTTGATATTCTCCAAGATTGGCCTGACTGTGTCCACGTCTGCCTAGAAAGGCATCTGGAAAGGTCACAGGAGCGTGTGTGGCTCTTGATTCCGTGCCCAGACGTGTCCTGGACACGTCTTTACTTCCTAGCTTGTGGAACGATGTGGCCAAAGGAGTGAGAGACAGACATGGCAGCGCTCAGAGCTGGCATTCTCCCCTTCTTGGGGTGAACCCACCGAGCGCCTTCTGCTTCCTCAGCACGTGACGCTCCTCTCCCTGGTGCAGTGGACGGACCTGGCCGTCCTGCTTCACCCCACATAGGTCCCACTTTGTGAAGGTCACGCGCGGGTGGTCCGGACAGTCCCCAGCCACGTCCGGTGAACGACAGAGGCATTCGTGGCTGGATTGTTTCCGGACCGCCCTCAGTGTAATGAATCTGGCCTGGAGCCATGTGGGAGCCCCGCCCCCGGCCCCTCACTAACTCAAGGGGCGAGCAGTATCTCCTCATCCCCCCGCCACTCGCCATGCATCCTGCTGTCCCACAGCAGAGGTGAGTTTGAGGGAGAGACCATGCGCAGCCTGAAATGAGCCCCCAGTCCCTAACGTAATCTCATTGTCATTTAGGTTTGACATCTCAGAGACTTGAACTTCAAAGTACTGATCTAAGTCCCCTGGGACATGGGCTCTGCCCCAGTGACTGGAGGAAGCACGCTCTTCTGCCATCGCCGCTGCAGCCTGCCACAACGCACTGCCCACAGGTCAGTCCTGCGCCCCGCGCAGTGCGCCACCGCAGAGCTGTCCCGGCGCGACTTCCCAAGTGGCCTGTCGTGTGTCAGCCGTCATCGTGCCCAGGACACTGCTGGGGCAAATATCTCTTCTTGGGCCTTTTTTGTCCCATGTTATTGTTCAGAAAGAAATCCTGTCCCCAGACTTCCTGGTCCTGGTTTTTGTTGTTGCTGTTTAGTGGCTGCTGCTGTTTAAAACTGCAACTTAGTGCTCACAGGACACAACGTCTTCGGGCAAAAACCAACCAAAGAGAGAACGCGCGTTAGTAAACGGCACATCACGTGAAAGAGAGCTGATGTCCACGTGAATACTTTCGGTGAACACTGTTTTCTTACATGGCCTCTGTGACAAACATAAAACAAATCTGTAGGCAACGACATGGCTGAGTCGGAGCAAATCCCGACCCATATCAGGTTAAATACTCCAACAACACTTAGGTTCTGACGTGTCGTCCACTTCCTGTGATACAGCAAACGGGCCTCCAAAGTGGTGCAGGATTCACTTTTTTGATGGGATGGATCTTTAAAAAATAAAAAAAAATCTTGGCCGGTGTTGAGAGCTTGAATTGCTGCTTCCGTCAACCACACGCGTCAGGGTTTGACCGGAGAAGCAGAACCCCGGGGGTAAGTGGAGCCGGGCCGTACTGCAGGGGTTTGAGCTGACGCAGCGACACAGCACCTACCCGCCCCATCGGCTCAGGTAATCTCCTCACTCACCTGACTTCCACGCTTCCTGTAAACTGCCGAATCACCACGCGAGATCACGCTCAGTAGGGTAAGGTGGCACCTGGGTACCCGCTCCAGGAAAATCCTGCCAAGCTTTCAGGGAAACGGTCACTAAAAGTCCATAAAGGACAATATTTACTGTATCAAACAATTAAAAGTGATAAATGCCATAGTAAGACCCGGGAGAGCTCACGACATTGTAAAGCACCCGGACTGATTCGAGAATCTGTTTTCAGCTGAACTGCTGGAGTCTGTTAAACACAGAGGAGCACTCAGGAGCCAGAAGCACATTGCACGCAGCCCCCAGGAGCGGGTCTGCACATGGCCAAGCCAGGAGCACACTGCACTCGGGCCCCAGGAGCCAGTCTGCACACAGCCCCCAGGAGCCAGTCTGCACGCGGCCCCCAGGA
>PVJL010012283.1:0-38024 GCA_004026885.1 Lyroderma lyra
GTGTGGAGGTTCCTCAGAAAATTGGGAATGGAGCTACCATTTGACCCAGCAATCCCCCTTCTGGGGATCTACCCAAAGAACTTGAAAACCTTTGTCCGCAAAGACTTATGTACCCCAATGTTCATTGCAGCACTGTTCACAGTGGCCAAAACATGGAAACAAGCAAAGGTCCCTGCGACAGATGACTGGATAAAGAAGCCGTGGTACATATACACAATGGAATATTACTCAGCTGTATGAAAAGATGAAATATTGCCATTTGCAACAAAATGGATGAACCTGAAGATCATCATGCTAAGTGAAATAAGCCAAACAGAAAAAACAAAGAACTGCATGATTTCACTCATATGCGGAATATAAAATTGAAAGCAAAGAAAAAAAGAAATGAACAAACAAATAACCCATGGACACAATCGATAGTTTAATGTTTATTTGGGAACGAGTGGGTTAGGGAGGGGAGAAAGGGGAGGGGTTGGGAGAGGAGGGGGGAAGCTAAATATAAGGTGATGGAAAGAGAAATCACATTAGTTGGTGAACTTATACATCAAGTTGACAATGCACTGTAGAATTGTATGCCTGAAACCTATGTAATCCTTGCTAACGGATGTCACCCCAATAAGTCTAACAATAAAAATGAATTAAAAAAAAAAAGAAACCTCAGAACAATCTCCAATGTAACCAGTAAAAATACTCCTGGCGGATCCAATATGAATCCTCATTGAGACCTCAGGAATACACTAAACATGATCAGCACAGGGATGTCTAGCAGACACAAAGAAACCTGGCAGACATGTCTTTGTGACCATCACAGAAACCCTGGTTGACCTCAAACCTTATCATCAGAAAGACCCCTAGCGACTGACAATGTGACCACACAGTACCCCAGTTTTTCCTTAACCTGATTACAAGAGAGATCCAAACCAACACTCAAACTGACCATCACAGAGACCGCACGAATACCCTCTGTTACAGAGACCTCCAGCAGACTCCTAACCTAACCAGCACTGTGACTCACAGATGTACAAATTAAACAGCATAGAGACCCCAGGCAGACTTCCATACTGACAAGTAGAGAGACCCATGGAAGTGTCAATATGACCAGGCAGAGAAACACCAAGAAGACTCCCAAATAGACCAGCACAGAGAATTCCTGTATATCCCAACCTTCCAGTACTGACACCCCAGGTCGACAACAAATCTAACCAGCACAGAGACGCTAGCAGAACCTCAATCTGACCAGCATGTAAACATGAGGGGAATATCTCTGTGATAATAATAGGCTTCTACAGAAGCTCAACCTGACCAGCACAGAGACCCCAAGCAGACATCACACCCAACAAATACAAACACCTCCAGATGACCCCCAACGTGACCACCATTGAGATTCCTGGTAAACTTCCAACTTGACTAGCAAAGAGACCCTTTGCCGTACTTCAAGGTGACCTTGGGAGCCGACATACACATCAACTGCACTCCATGGAACTTTGTGTGGACCAAGAAAGCTCTCAATCTAGCTTCAAAGTTTACAGGGTTGAATCAGGATGAAGCTGACCACATTTCCTCATTAGATGTTAGCTTCTCAGGATGTGGTCTGTTCTCTGTGGTCCCCTGACATTCTCTGAGGCATAGTGGGACATTGCCCCACAGGAATACATTAGAGCACTCCAGGTCTATTTCAGGACTTTCCAACCCCTTGATCAACCTGCATATTTTGAAGACAAGGGGCTGATGTATACCTCAGCTATTAGCAAAAAGATGGTCATACAGGACTGAATTATGGTGAACCCAGCAAGAGCTTTGCCCACTCCTGCCTTTTATCAGACCTTGGAAACTACATCAGCCTCAAGGGTGGGAAGTCCAGATCCTTGTGAATGACAGTATTCTCTTGGTTCAGATGAAACTCCAATCCCTCCCAACATGGGTGCTCTGGTTTCCAAGAGGCAGGCAGTATCCACTTCTGTAGCAGTGGGTGTGCAGTGAGACTGGACAGTAATCACCCAATACTTGTGGGTTTAGTATGGCAGCATGTGAGAGGCACCCTAAGTTGGGCAGAGTACCACAAGCTCAGACCAGTGACTGCCCACAGCAAATATAAAAACTAAGATCCCAGAAGTCCATCCCTGCCAGCCTTGGGGATACACAAGGAAGAGAGCTTAGGCCAGGGGTAAGAGACCATCCATACAGCTCAGCTGATCTCCAGGCCAGAAGCCGGCAACCTCAATCTGCTGCCATGAGCACCAGGCTCTTGAGGTTTTGGGGCGGTGTCCAGCCAATATTTACTAAAGAGTGTTTGTACAAGCATACTTAAAGAGTGGCATGGCTGTGCCAAGAACTCCCAGAGTATACAGAAAATTATCAAGCAGAGGAAGAATTTGGGAAGTAATTGGCTTCCATGATATGTACTTGCCTCCCTCTTGTATTAATACAGAATCCAACCTTGGGTTCCATGCCAGTGCCCAGGGAATGATGGACCAGAGGGAGGCCATGGTTAGGTGGCAGGCAACTGAGGAAAGGCACAGGGTTGTTCCACACAATCCAGTCTCAAGTGTACATGAGAAATAGAATTCCGAAGTATACCACATTTAGGAGGGTAAGCAGAGACCTGGCTAAATCATGAGTGATGCCTCATGGATGCCTCTTTGAAGAACCGGACATTCGAAGCCCCAGTAAGTTGGAACCTGACACCCTCCATCTGTTCTTCAAAGGCCCTTTGGCACAAATCTAACACCTCCTCTTGATCCTAAGTTCAGGTCATTTCTAGCTTAAGTTGGAATTTTAGAGAAGATCCAACACAACCTTAATGAGACAGGACATAGAGATTTCTGTCAAACCATTGACTGACTGACCAACACAGACCTTAGTTTTGACCTAGAGGCTACAAAACAGAGACTCAAAATGCAGAGCAGAAAGAGACTGGAAACTTTTGCACCTGAAACCTGGAGGTGGCAGCTCATAGGTGCCACCTTATATGCCATGTGCACCCCATGGTACTTGGTGTGGACCAAGACACCACCCAACCTAGCTGCCAAGTTTACAGAGTTCAATCAGAAAGAAGCTGTCTCTGGTAGACTGGGCACATTCTTTCAAACCTACAGGTCCGCTTCTCAGGATGTGGTCAGTCCTCTGCTGCTTGTGGGCCTCCGGACATTCTCTGAGGACGCAGTGTACACTTGACCTCACAGGAAAGAATTGAGGGTCTCTAAGTGTATCTCAATTCTCTCCAACACCTAGCTGAAGTTGCAGTCCCTGAGGAACTTGGGTGTGGGAGCCCTAAGCTATTAGTGGATAAAGGGGCTGACAGGTTTGGGTAGCAAAAGCTTGGCTAAGTCTTGCTTCCATCAGACCTAAGAAAATACATTGGCCTCAGGGATGAATAGTCCTGACCACTGGGAATTACGATATCCTCTAAGTCCAGATGAAAATTCCAACCCTTCCCAGTATGGGTTCTTTGTTTTCCAGCATGCCTGCAGTATCCAATGGTCTGCCGTGAGACTGGCCAATGCCCACTAGTACTGCTCTGTTTGGTGGCATGTGTGAAGCACCCTTAGATGAGCAGAACATCACAGCTCAGGCCTGTGACTCTCCACCACAAAGGTAAAAACCTCAGAGCCCAAGAGTGCACAAAGCCTGACTTTGGGACCAGAGTTTAGCCCAGGAGCAAGAAGCCACAACAAAGAATCGCTCAGGTGATCTCTGGGCTCGAAGGCAAGCAACCCTAATTCCCTGCCAATGACAACAATACTCTTGATGTTCTTGAGTGTCACCAGCCATTCTGTACTCATGGGGGTTTATACAAGCAGACCCAAAGAGGGGCATGAGTTTTACACCACTACCAAAATAATTTAGAGAATTCTCAGAGGGTGAAAATGGAACATGAATGAATTCTGTTATAAATACCCTCCTTCCTGTGGTGTTACAGAATCCAACCTTGGGATCCAGGGAAGTGCTCAGGGAATGAATGACAAGAGAGATGCCATGGACAGGAAGGAGGCCACTAGGTGCAGGTACAAGGTAGCTCAACTCCATCCAGTCCCAAGGGCAAATCGTGAGAAACAAAGTTCCCAATTAAACCACTTTAGGAAGCCTCAAAAAAAGCAGTATGAATCATCAGTGATTCCTCACGGATGGCTCCTGTAGCGGCCTCCCAATTAGAGGCCCGGTAAGGTGAGAATTGACAGCTTCCATCTGTTCCTTAAAGCCCCCTTGGCTGAAATTAAATTCCTCCTCCTGATCCTAGGCACAGCTCATTTCTAGCTTCATTTGGGATTGGGAAGTTTATGCAGGGTAACTCCAAAGAGAAGGAACATAGAGATCTCTGGCATACCGCTCATATGACCACCACAGAGACCAAAGTTAGATGTACAGCCCACCAGCCACAAACCCAAAATAGAAAGCAGCCAGAGAGTGGTGGTTCTATCTATGAAACCTTGGAGTGACTGATTATGAATGCCAACTTACATGCCAATACTGTCCCATGATACTTGGTGTGAACCAAGACATCTTGATCTAGCTTTCAAGGTTGCAGGGTTCGATCAGAATGAAGCTGGCCAGTGTGGCCCCGTCACATAGTTTCCACATAAAATGGTAGCTTCTGTGGATCTGGCCAGTCCTCTGTGGTTTCTGTGGGTTTCCTGATATTCTCCAAGATCACAGTGAGTACCTGGCCTCACAGAAATCTTTGGGGGGATTTGAATGTATCTCAGGATTTTCCAACCTGTAGATAAACCCACAACCCCTAAAAACCCTGAGATGCTTTGACCACAGCTATTAGGAAACAACAGGTCTCTCAGAGGTGGGTTATGGTATACATAGCAAGAGCTTGGCCCCCTCCTGCTTTTCAGTAGGGCTTGGAAATTACATCAAACCCATGGATTTGTTGACCTGATCCCTGTGAATGACAGCATCCTCTGGGTACAGATCAACCTCCAACCCTTCCCAACATAAGTGCCCTCTTTTTCATGAGGCCTTCAGTATCTGGGTCTGTAGCAGTGAATTTGTAGTGAGACAGGTCAGTGCTTCTCCAGTACTGCTGAACTTAGTTTGGTGATATGTGAGAGACACCTTGAGTTGATCAGAGTGCCACAAGCTTACATCAGGGACTCCCCACCACACATATAAGAACAAAGCAGAGAATCGATCCCAACCAGTCTTTGGGATACAGCCAAAGTAGCACTCATCCATAGGTGAAACACCAAGAAAACACAGCTCAGGTGATCTTCAGGCCTGAAGCCAGGCAGCCCCAATCTCTTGCCCATGACCACCAGGCTCTGAGGCTTTTGGGAGTCCCCAACTTCTCTTTACTTATCAGCGGCTTGTAGAAGCAGACCCAAAGAAGGACATGGCTCTGGCTCAACCTTTCTTTGTATACACAAAATTCTCAAACAGAGGAAGAAGTTCAAAATTTAGATGCCTCTATTATACATACTCACCTTCCTCTGGTGTTACAGAATCTACCCTTGGTCTCCACGCCAGTGACTATGGAACAAAAGACCAGTGGGAGACCATGGTCAGGAGGAAGTCAACTGAGGGCAGGCACAGGTTAGCTCCACACCATTGAGTCCCAAGTGAACACAAGGAAGAGTTCCCAAGTACACCACTTTCAGGAAGGTATACGGAGAGCTGATGGAATCATCAATGTTGTCTCATGTTCACCTCCTGGAGGGGTTGCAGGCTCAAATCCTGGTAAGGTGGGATGTGATATTTGGTATCCAAATGTTTCTTGGCAGAAGTTAAACCCCTTCACCTCAATCTAAGTTTAGGCCATTTCTAGCTTCAGTTGGGTTTGGACAAAACATTCAACACACACTATATGTGACAGGACAGAGAAATTTCCAGCATACTGCTGATATGACCAACAAAGAGAACACGCATAGACCTACATTCTATGCATAGACCTATATTCTACCAGCTACAGGTCCCAAATGACGAGTAGAAACAGACTGACAGCTACTACCCTCTACAACTTGTGTGAGAGACCATAGGTGCAAATTTACACCCCAACTCTACCCCATGGAACTTGGTGTGGACCAATAACCTTGTTGATCTTGCTGTCGATCAGAATAAAGATGGTCACTGTAGCTAGCCACTTTCTTCCCATCTCAAATATCAGCTTCTCGGGATGTGGCTTGTTTTCTGTGGTCCTTGTGGGCCCCCTTACATTTTCTGAGGCTCTGTGAAAACCTGGTTTTACAGAAAACCATTGGGAATCTCTAAGTTATTTCAGGACATTTGAACCCCTTGATAAACCTACAGTTTCTGAAAACACTGGGGTGCTGGAGACCTCAGATATTAGCAAATAAAAGGACCCAGAGCTCTTCATGATGTCATTCCCAGGAAAGTCTTGGCTCATTCCTGCCCTGACCAAGCCCTGGAAACTACATTGGCCACAGTGATTCGTAGTTCTGTACCCTGTGAATGTAAGTATCTTCTGGGCCCAGATGAAAATTCCAACTCTTCCCAGAAAGGTTTTCCTGTTTTCCAGGAGACCTGCAATATCCAGAACTTCAGCAGTGGTATGAAGTGAGACTGGCTAATGCCCACCTGTACTGCTGGTCTTCAGTGGCATGTGATAGGCTCCCTGAAATTATCAGACTGCTATAAGCTCAGACCAGTGACTCTCCACCACAAGCATAAGAACTCAGAGCCCAAGAGAGCACCCCATCCTGTCTTTGGAATACACCAAACCCAAAAAGAAAGAGACCATGACAGCACAGCTCAGATGATTTCCAGGCCTGAAGGCAGGCAGTCCCAACTTACTGCCCTCATCACTGCTCTCTTGAGGTTGTTTGGCGCCTCCAGCCATTATTACCTCACGATTTGTACAAGCACACCCAAAGAAGGGCAAGGCTCTTGAACCACCTCTCAAAGTATATAGAGAATTCTCAAAGAGAGGAAGAATGTGAAAAGTTGAGGGATTCCCTTATAAATACCCATCTTTCTCTGGTGTTAAAGAATCCATTCTTTGGCTGAGGCTAGTTCCCAGGGAATGAAGGAAAAGTGGGAGGACATGATCAGGAGGAAGTCAACAGGGGACAGGTACAGGGTAGCTCCATCCAATCCAGACCAAAGGGCACATGAGAAAGAGAGTTCCCAAATACACCACATTTAGAAGTGTAAGCAGAGACTTTTCTGAATCATCAATAATGTCTCTGGTTGCCTCCTGAAGAGACACCACCATCAGAGCCCTGGTAAGTTTGGACCTTAAGCCTCTATCTGTTTTCCAAATGCCCCTTGCCAGCAGGTAAAACATTCCCCCTGGTGCTAGGTTCAGGTCATTTCTAGCTTGAGTTGTGATTGCAGAGGACATACAGTACACCCCCTATTTGACCAGACGTAGATATTCCCGGTATAACAGTCACAAGACTGCCACAGAAACCACAGGTAAATACCCATTCTAACTAGTGCTGGGTTCTTAGGCAGACTTTAAAAGTGACCAGTATAAAGACCCATAATAGAACACCCACCCAAAAAGCACAGAGACCCAAGGATGATACCTAAATGACAAATACAGAGTCTCCATAAAGACCCCAAACCTCATCAACATAGAGTCCTCAAGCAGTCTCCAACCTCAGCAGAACAGAGAACCCAGGTGAACCCCAAACCTCAGTTGGTACAAACACCCTGAACAGAACACAAAAGTGACTAGCCTAGAGAGCACAGGCAGACTTTCAACCTCATGATCACAGACACCTTAGGTAGACTTCCAACCTGACCAAAACAAAGGCCCACAGCAGACACTCAATCTGAACAAAACAGAGAACCCCAGTGGAATATCAACCAAACCAGCACATAATCCCCCCATAAGACCTCAACCTATTCAGCTCAGAGACCTCGAACAGAACCCCCAACTTGTCCAACACAGAGACCTCTGCTGATTCCAATGTGACCAGGACAGAGACACACTACTGACCTCAAACTTTACCAACAGAGATAATTAATTAAAGAAACTCAACTTGACAAGTACAGGGATGCAAGCAAACCTGTAATATGAAAGAGTAAGAGACTCCAGACACCCAACCTGAGTTGTACAGTACCCAGAAGTCTCCCAACCTGAGCAGCATGAAGATTGAACAGAACTTCAACCTGACCAGCACAGAGTCCTTGGGCAGAGAACTAATCTAACCAGCAGAGAAACTTTTGCATGCCTCCCACCTGACCACTATGAAGATCCCAAGGAGACCCATAAGCAGAATAGCATAGACTCTCAGAAGATTCCAAAATGTACCAGCAAAGAAACCCTCATCAGACCTAAAACGTGTCAAGCACAAAGATCCAAGTGACTCTGTTACATGACCAGAAGAAACATCAGGCTGAAACTCTTCATGGAAAGCATAGAGACTCTAGGAAACATGGAATCTGACCAGCAAATAAAATCCAAGCAGACCACCAACCTGATAGGCATAGTACTACATTAGTTTCTAACCTGATCAACAGACAAATAATAACATACCCCAACATTACCAACAGAGAATTTCCAGGCATACCATCAGCATGCCCAGCATAAAGACTCAAGACACACACTAAGTCTGACATCTAATGAGACCAGCAAGAAATTACTAGCAGAACCTTACCCTAACTTGACCAGAAGAGCACGCAGACGTCCCAAAACTGAGCAGCGAAAAAATCAAACCAGACCTGCGACCTGACTAGCATTTAAAAACCTAAGATTTCTCTAACCTCATCAGATCAGATGCCTCCATCTGGACTGGTTAGAAAGACCCTGAGCAGACCCCAAAACTGATCAGCAAAGAATCCCCAGGCATACCTGATATCTGAGCAAGCCCAGTGACCCAGCACACAGAACTCTGGCTTATTCCTACCTGACTTGGAACAGAGACCCCTAGCCTTCCTGTAGGCTGATGATCACAGACATTCCGATAGACACTCAACGTCATGATCACAGGGGCAACATTAAAAGCAAGGAAACCTCTGTTGACCCTAAACCTGACAAGAATAATACATTAACATGCCACCAAACAACAGCATCAGAGGTCCAACCAGACCACAAACATAACCAGACTAAGGAACCCATGCTGACTTCCAAACTGTGCAACAGAGACCCCAGGCACACATCCAATCTGAGCAGCACAAAGACTCCTGGAAAACCCTTAACACAAATGGGAATATAAATCTCAGTATGAATCCTAATCTGGCCATCACAGAGACAGCTGGCATGTGCCATCTTGACCAGCAAAGAGATTCCCAGCAGACCTCAAAACTGGCCTGCACAGAAACTCAGATAAAGAGTTCTGTGACCAGCACAGATACAGCAGCAGACTTCCAACCTGAACAGCATAGTACCTTACCTTTTCTACAACAAGATGAGCAGAGATTTAAGCAGACCCCGTACTAGACCAGCATAGAGACTCCCAGGAATCTCTCAACCTGTGCAGCAGAGACCGCATGCTGACCTGTAACCTGAGCAGCAAATAGACCCTGGAAATACCATAAACAAGACAAGCACAGAGACCTACAGCACGTCTCAAATGTGAGGAGCAGAGATCCCATGCAGAAAGCCTTGTGAAGAGCACACACACAGCAGCAGACTCTAAATCTGAACAGCACAGGGAAACCAGTCAACCTTTAATGAGACCAATAAGAAATTACCAGCAGAACCCTAACTTGACCAGAAAAGCACCCAGATGTCTCCAAACCTGATCTACCAAAAAATCAAACCAGACCTTCAACCTGACAAGCATTTAAACACCTAGGAATTCTCTAACATCATCAGATCAGTGACCTAGGTACGCCTCCATGTGGACAGGGTACAAAGACCCTGAGCAGACCCCAAAACTGACCAGCATAGAAACCCCAGGCAGACCTGAAATCTGAGCAAGCACAGTGACCCCACCTGACCCACCTAACCAACACAAAGACTATTGGCAGATCCCCAATCTGACCAGCACAGAGACCCCAGGCAGAAACACCACATGATCAGAACAGAAACCCCAGAGAAACCCACAACTGATCCAGCATAGAAAAACTTGACAGATCCCCAACCTGAGCAACACACAGAAACTCAGTAGACCTGCTACTTGACAAACATAGTTTTCTCAGGTAGATAGTCTTGTCATCTCCACAGAGACCCAAGCAGATCACAAATCTGAGTTGGACAAACCCCATGCAGATTCTGAATGTAAGTGAAAACAGAGACACCCCAGCAGAACCTCAACCTGCTTAGCACAGAGACCCAGGAATGATCACAACCAGACCAGAACAGAGACCACAAACAGACCTGAAGCTTTACCTACACAAGGGTACCAGAAAGAAATTCAACTTGGCAAGCACAGAAACCCCTTCACAACAGAACCTGACCAAGAAAGAGGCCCCAAAATACACCCTACAGGACTAGTACAATATCCAGCAGTCTATTATTCTAACTGGCAGAGTGACCCCGGCACATCTCTATACAAACCTGCACAGATACTCCAAGTAAACCCCAACCTAACCAGGTTCAAAGATTTTCAGCTTATCCTCATTCTAACGAGCAAATAGAACACTGACAGAATGCCCAAATGACCAGTTTAGAGAATTCTGGGATACTCCCAACATGACCAACAAAGACAGCTCCAGCAGTCCCCCAACCTGACCAGACCTCGCAATGCAGATCTGTAACATCACTGGAAGAAAGAATCCTAACACACATAAGACCAGTGAAAAGACCCGAGCAGAAGAAAAACTTGACCAGGACAATGCAAGGCAGATTTTAAATGTTAATGAGACAGAGACACAATGTAAAATACCAATGTGCTCATCACAGATATTCTTGAATGACCCCAACCTGACAGGATTCGAGACCTTCCAACAACATTAAACTTTGACCAGAAAGGAGACCTCCAGCAGAAAAAAATAAAACTGAAAAGCAAATGATCACTTGAAGCCTAAAAGCTGACCTAGAAAGAGACACCCAGCAGACGGCTAACCTGAACACCATGAAGTCCTTGGGCAGACAACCAACCTCACCAGAAAAAGAGACACTATGCAGACCTTCAACCTGATGAGGATAGCGATGCCCATCTGACTCCCAAACTGAATAGCACGGACTCCCTGCAGACCTGCGAGTTTGAACAGGCAAACCGGAGTAGAGTCAAAGGGGAATGAAGAAATAAACACACAGACACAGACATAGACAGAAAACCTGGGACTGGGTGGTTCTCTGAACTCTGATGGAGACACAGAGACTCCGCCTGGCATCAGCATGTTTATTTTATAGGGTAAGAAAAAGAAAGATAAAAAGCAGGACAGGTCAAAGGTGTAAAAATTGGAAAGTATATCTCAACCAAGATAAAGACATTGTGTTTTCCTCCTAGCTCGTAACAGTCCCGAATGACTACAGTAAATCAACATCTTGCCAATTAACCTTGAGGCACAACCTATTCTACTATTTTTTTCTTGAACATGTGAGTGATAAATCATATCTCGGTTTATTCCCAGAAACCAAGCAGTTTTTACTCACAATGCCATATTTCCTTTTTTTCCCCAAGTCAGAAATCACATCTCGAGTATTATACTTGTGCACCAAGCTCTGGGCTGCCTGGCAAAACCATTGAACTATGGATTCCAAGCACACAGGTAGCCTTGCTAAAACGTTTTTTCTTGAAAAAACCTGGCTCCTGGCTCACACGTTCACTACAGCAGACCACGGAAGTGACCAACACACAGAACATTAGTTCATTTCAAATCTGACTGGTGGAGAGATCAGCAGCCAAACTTCAACCTGAACACCTACAGAAATCCCAGCTGACACTCAACATGACAAGCAGAAAGACCCTGGCAGATACACTAAATGACAAGGCACATTAGCCCATTGGTCTCCCAAACTGAAAAGCAGAGCCATTAAAGAAGATCGTTTCACCAGTACATTGTCCGCAGGCATAACTTCAACATCACCAAAAGAGATATCGGAGGCAGACATTATGCATGGCCACTTGAGAAACACCAGCAGATTTCCAAATACAGCAGCATAGAGAACCTAGACAGAACTCCGAGAGACCCCATGAATATCCCCAACCAGACTAGGACAAAGATAACCAGAGGACTCTTGGAATGACTTGAACAGTGATACCCAGCAGGACCCCAAATAAATCAGCAGAAACACCCCCAGAAGACCTCAACTTGACAATCACGGAATCTCTGAGCAAAAGCACAAGCTGCCCAGCACAGAGAACGCTGACTGATTGGAAACTGACCAGAAAGCAGACTCCCTCACCCATCTCAAACTTGTACAAACCGAATACCTAAGGCAGAAACTCAACATGACAACAGAGGCACCACTGCAGACTAGGAATCTGACAAAAAGAATTCACGGAAGATATTTAACAAGACAGTTACAGTACCCAGCAGTCCATTAAACTGAGCATTAGAGAGACACTAGTGATCCTCCAAACAGAACAGCATAGATACCACAGGAGACACTCAACCTGACCAGGAGCAGAGGTCTCCTGCACATATTCTTCTTAACCAGCACAGAGAACTGACAGAATTCTTAAATGAGCAGCAAGAAAACTCATTGCCAACCCCAAAACTGACCATCACAGACAGCTCCAGCACACACCATAACAGACCTGATCAGAGGCTCAAGTGCAGAGCTCCAAAATGACAAGGACAAAGACTTCATGCACACTGGAGACTAACTGAAAGAAAGCAGATCCCTAAAAACCAAAAGGAAACATAGAAAGATTTCAAATATCAGTAGGAAGAAAGACCCCTAGAAGAACCCCACATTGCTTAGCAAACAGACCCTCAAATGATCACAAACTGACAAGAACAGAGAAGACCCAAAAATCTCAACATTTACCAATACAGAGACATCAGGCAGGAACTCAACATGACAAGAGCAGACAGCCCTTCAGAAAAAAAAATCCTGACACAGAAACACCCTAGAAGATGCCCAACCTGAAAAAAATAGAATCCACTTGTCTATTAACCTGTCAAGCAGAGAGACCTGCAAATATCTATAAATAGAGCAGCACACATACCTCACAAAAAAAATCCAAAATGAAGAGAACAATGATACCCAGAAATTGCACATCCTAACCAAACAGAGTACCTTGACAGTACCATCAAATAACCAGCATATAGACTCGTGGATGTCCTCCAACATGACCATAACAGAGAGGTAAAGCAGAATTAGAACAGGACAATCACAGACAGCCCAAACAAACCCATAACCTGAGCGGAACAAAGCCACCCATACAGATGATCAGGGTAACCAGCAGAGGGACCCTAAGCCCAGATGTGCCAAGCAGAAAGACACCAGGCATCCCCAGGACAAATCCCATGTACATATCAAGCAGTTCCCAAAGTTGCCCCAAGAAGACACACAACATCCAAAACCAGGCACAATGATCTCAAGCACATTCTCAGCCCATGGAACACAGGTAATCTATAATCCACAATGAAATGTCCAGTATAAAGACATCTAGAAGACACCCAACCTGACCATAACAGATAGCCCGAGGAAAACTCCAACCTGACCAGAACAGAACCCACAATGCCGAGCTGAAATGAGACTGGAACAAAGAACGCAAGGATCCAGGAGACCAGTAGGAAGAACACAGCAGGACAAAAAAATGATCTGGACAAAGCCAATGAACATTTTAAATGTTCCTGAGAATTAAAACATCCTGTGAAATCCCAACATGTCTGTCAGAGCCCTCCCAAATGACCTCAACCGGAACAAATCCGAGAAACCATAAGAACATTTAACATGAACAGCACAGGAACCTCAGTCAGAAAAACAACATGACAAGAAAATGGTCACATGCAGGACGAAAATTTGATCTAGAAATATACTTTCAGAAGACCTTTAAACTGACCAGCACGAAGTCTCTAGGCAGACAATCAATGTGACCAGCAAAGAAACTCCATGAAGTCCTCCAAACTGACGAGTATAGAGACTTCTACAAGACCACAAAACTGAGTAACACAGGGCACTGAGCTGACACCAAAACTCACCAGAACAGAGAAGTGCAGCATACTCAAACCCTGACCAGCATGGAGAACACCAGACAAACTTCAACCTTAACAGGACCTCTACCCAAGGAAGACAATCAACATAACAAGCACAGACAACTTGGCCGATTCCCTGATAGGCACAATATCCCATCAGTCCCACATCCGGATGAACAGAGACATAGAAAGAGACCAATACATGACAGGCACAGTGTCCCCAGGCATAACTTCCACATCACCAACATAGAGATTCAAGGCAGGTACTAATGTGACAACAATTTACACAGCAGCAGACTTCCAGATACACCAGCAAAAATAACTCTGGCAGAATCCCAAACTGACTCAGCACAGAGACACCGTGCATACCCCCAAATAGACCAGAGCAAAGACCACCAGCACACCCTCAGTCTGACCAGAACAGTGATACCACGACGGAACCCAAAAGAATCAGCCAAGAAATGCCCAGAAGACCTCAACATGACAATCAGGCAATCACCAAGCAGATCCGCAAGCTGCCGAGAAGAGAGACCCCCGACTGATATGAAACTGACCTGTTCGCAGACCCAAAGACCTACCAACCATATCCCTAAGGCAGAAATTCAACATGGCAAGCACAGTGATCCTGGCAAGCTTGGTACCTGACCAGAAAGTAATTAACAGGTGACACCCAAACTGACAGGTAAACTGCTCAAAAAACCATGTCCCTGAGCAGCAGATTTACCCTAACAAATCTCAAAACACAACAGCATAGACACAACCAAAAGAACCTAACCTGAGCAGGCACATAGATCACCAGCAGAGAGAACTCGAACAGAATTCCCAAATAAGCAATATAGGAACTTCTGCCAAACCCCAAACCTGACCATCACAGAGAGCTCCAGCACATCCAATACCATGCCAGAACTGAGGAGCAAATGCAGACTTCCAACATGACAAAGACAGAGACGTCAGGTACACCCAGACCCCCAGAAAGTAACAAGCAGATCACTAACTTGACAAGAAAGAATACCAGGGTGATTTCAAATGTCAGTAAGAAGAGAACCCCTAGAAGCAACCCGCCTTGCTTAGGACACAAACTCTCGAATGATCAAACACTGACCCACAAGAAGAGAAAAGACCCACAGATCTCATATTTTAACAGAACAGAGACATCAGACAGAAAGTTAATATGACAAGCATAGAAAGCCCTTCAGAACAAAAATCTGACAAAGAAAGTCATCCCCAAAGATGCACAACCTGACGAGGCACAGGATCTGCCAGTCTATTAACATGTCAAGTAGAGACCCACACATATCTCTAAGAACAGCACAGATATCCCAAACAAAACCTCAAAATGACCAAGAACAATGATACCCAGAAATTTCACATCATAACCATGACACAGAACACTGACAGTACCATCATATGACCAGCATATAAACTCGTGGTTGTTCCCCAACATAGCCACAATCGAAAAGTAAGGCAGAATGTGAAGATGACCATCAATGAGAGCCTACTCAGACACATAACCTGAGCAGAACAAAGGATCACATGCAGTCCCCCAGAGGGATTAGCGGAGGGACCCTAAGACTTCTGGCGCCAAGAAGAAAGACACCAGCCATTCTCATGACAAAACCCATGCAGATTTCAAGCACTCCCACAGGTACCCCAAGAATACACACAATGTCCAAAAACAGACACAGTGACCTCAAGCAAATTCTCAGCCTATCCAACAAAGATAATCTATAAATGACAATGAAATATCCAGTGTAGACAAATCAGGATGACCCCTAACCTGACAGCCATTGACAGCCCGAGGCAACACACAAACTTTCGAGAACATGGTCCACAATGTGGATCTTCAATGGGACTGGAACAGAGAACCCAGAAATCTACGAGACTACTAGTAAGAAACGAGCAGACCACAAACATGATCTGAACAAACTGAGGCACTTTCCAAATATTACTGATAACAGAGAAATCCTGTGAAATCACAAAGTGCCCATCACAACCCCCAAAATGACCCCAACCTGACCAAAACCAAGACACCACAAATACATTTAATGTGACCAGAAAGGAACCTAATTCAGATGGTCACGTGCAGACCTAAAAGCTGACCTGGAAATTGACTTTCAACAGACCTTTAAACTGACCAGCATGGAGTTCTCAGGTAGACAATCAATCTGACCGGCAAAGAGACCCCATGAAGGCCTCCAAACTGACGAGTATAGAGACCCGCAAAGGACCGCGAAGTTAAATAACACAGGGACCCTGAGCCGACACCAAAATTCACCAGAACAGAGAACTGCAGCATACTCAACCCCTGAAACGCACTGAGAACACCAGGAAAACTTCAACCTGAACAGGATCGCTACCCCAGGCACACAATAATCGTGACAAGCACAGAGAACATGGTTGATCCCCAAACTGATAGGCAGAGTTCTCCATCACTCGCCCAAGTGATGAGCAAAGAGATATAAAGAGAACCATACATGAGAGGCACAGTGTCCCCAGGCATAACTTTCGCATCACCAACATAGAGACTCAAGGCTGGCACTAAGTGTGATGACCACAGATATACCAGCAGACTTTCAGATACCTCTGCACAGAGGCCTCTGCAGAACCACAACTTGACTCGGCACAGAGACACCATGCATAACCTCAAATTGATCATGGGAAAGACCACCTGCACACCGTCAGCCTGACCAGAACAGTGATACCAAGATGGAACCCAAACGAATCAGCCAAGAAATGCCCAGAAGACATCAACGTGACAATCATGCAATTACCAAGCAGATCCGCAAGCTGACAAGCACAGAGACCCCTGATTGTTAAGAAACTGATCAGGACACAGACCCAAAGTCCTACCCCAAAGTTTACAATTTTATAACCATAAGGCAGAATTTCAACATGGCAAGCACAGTGATCCTAGCAAGCTTGGTACCTGACCAGGAATTAACCAGCAGGAGACACCCAAACTGACCGGCACACTGCTCAAGAATCCATATCCCTGAGCAGCAGGCTTACCCTTGCAAATTTTGAATGACAAGAGCATAGATACCACCAAAATATCCCCTCCTGACTTGACACATAGATCTCTAACATATCCTCATCCCAACTAGCACAGAGAAATCAAACAGAATTTCCAAATAATCAACATAGAAATTCCTGGAGACACCACACCTGACCATCACAGATAGCTTTAGCACACCTGATACTTAACCAGAACAGTGGTTCAAATGCAGACCTCCAAGATGAAAAGGGCAGAGACTTCAGGTGCACTTGAGATCAGAAAAAATAAACCAGCAAATCACATACCTGAGGGGAAAGAGACCTAGGGAGATTTCAAATATCAGTAGGAACAAACACCCCTAGAATGATCCCACCTAGTTGAGCACACAGACTCTCGAATGATCACAAACTGACCAGAACAGAGAAGAGCCATGGACCTCAAACATTACCAATACAGAGACCTCAGGAAGAAACTCAATATGACAGGCACAGAAAACCCTACATTAAAATAACCTGACAAATAGAGACACCAAAAGACGTCTAACCTGACTAGCACCGGATCTGCCAGTCTATTAACGTGACAAGCAAAGAGACGCACACGTATCTTTATTTATTTTTTTAATTCATTTTTATTGTTAGACTTATTGTGGTGAAATCTGTTAGCAAGGATTACATAGGTTTCAGGCATACAGTTCTACAGTGCATTGTCAACTTGATGTATAATAACTTCACCACCTAATGTGACTTCCCTTTCCATCACCTTATATTTAGCTTCCCCCTCCCACCCCCTCCCCTTTCTCCCCTCCCTATCCTACTCATTTCCAAATAAACATTAAACTATTGATTGTGTCCATGGGTTGTTTCTTCATTTCTTTCTTCTTTGCTTTCAGTTTAAAAAGAACAGCACGGATACCCCAAACATAACCCAAAAATGACAAGAGAAAATGATACCCAGAACTTTCGCATCATAACCACACACAGCACACTGACAGTACCATCAAATGACCAGCATATATACTAGTGGTTGCCCCCTAACCTGGCCATAATCAAAAGGTCAGGCAGAATGTGAACATAGCAATCACAGAGAGCCCAATGAGACCCATAACCTGAGCAGAACAAAACACCCCATGCATTCTACTCGGGGGACAAGCAGAGGAACCCTAAGCCCTCCTGGGCCAAGCAGAAAGACACCAGCCATTTCCAGGGCAAACCCAATGCAGATTCCAAGCACTCTCCACAGGCACCCCAAGAATACATACAACATCTGAAACTAGGCACAGTGACCTCAAGCAAATTCTCAGCCTATCCAACACACATAACTTATAAATGACAATGAATTATCCAGTATAGAGAAATCTGGAGGACCCCCAACCTGACAACCGCCGACAGCCCGAGGCAACACGCAACCTGACGAGGACTCGGCTCACAATACGGATCTCCAATGGGACTGGAACAGAGAACTCAGGATCCATGAGACCAGTAGTAAGAACTCAGCAGACCAGCCACATGCTCTGCACAAACCAAGGCACCTTCCAAATATTACTGAGAACAGAGAGATCCTGCGAAATCTCAAAGTGCCCATCACAGCCTCCAAAATGACCCAAACCTGAACAAATCAGAGACAACACAAACACATTTAACGTAACCAAAAAGGAACCTCAGTCAGAAAAAAAATATGACAAAAAAATTGTCACGTGCAGATCTAAAGGCTAAACTGAAAACCTACTTTCAGCAGTTTTAAACTGACCAGCATGGAGTCCTTAGGCAGACAATCAATCTGATCAGCAAAGATGCCCCATGCAGGCCTCCAAACTGACGAGTATAGAAACCTACACAAGACCGCTAAGCTGAATAATACAGGGCCCTCTCATCAAAATTCACCAGAACAGAGAACTGCAGCATCAAACCCTGAACAGCATCAATAACACCAGACAAACTTCAACCAGGACATAACGGCTGCCCCAGGTAGACAATCAACATGACAAGCACAGAGAACATGGAAGATCTTTTAACTGATAGGCAGTGTTCTCCATCACTCCCCCATCCTGATGAACAGAGAGTTATAAAGAGAAGCATACATGAAAAACACAGTGTACCCAAGCATAACTTCCACATCACCAACATAGACACTCGAGGGTGGCCCTAAGCATGACCACCACAAGCACACCTGCCCAGAGGTCCCCAGAAGAACCCCAAATTGACTCGGCACAGAGACACCATGCATACCCTCAAATTGACCAGGGCAAAGACCACCACCACACTGTCAGCCTGACCAGTACAGTGAAACCAAGACAGAACTCAAACGAATCAGCCAAGAAATGCCCAGAGGACCTAAACATGAAAATAATGCAATCACCAAGCAGATCTGCAAGCTGCCGTTCAGAGAGAACCCTGACTGTTAAGAAACAGACCTGTACACAGACTCAAAACACTACCCCAAAGTTGACCATCGTATTACCCTAAGGCAGAATTAATTTTTATTTTATTTATTTTATTTATTTTTTTATTCAATTCATTTTTATTATTAGACTTACTGTGGTGTCATCTGTTAGCAATGATTACATAGATTTCAGGCATAAAATTCTACAGTGCATTGTCAACTTGTATTATAAGTTCACCACCTAATGTGACTTCTTTTACCATCACCTCATATTAAGCTTCCCCTCCCCTCTCCCTCTCTCCCCTCCCTAAGGCACTCATTCCCAAATAAACATTAAACAATTGATTGTGTCCATGGGTTGTTCGTTTGTTTGTTCACTTCTTTTCCCTTTATTGCTTTCAGTTTTATATTCCGCATATGACTGAAGTCATACAGTTCTTTGTTTTTTCTGTCTGGCTTATTTCACTAACAATGATTATCTCCAGGTCCATCTATTTTGTTGCCAATGGCAATATTTCATCTTTTCTTATACCTGAATAATATTCCATTGTGTATAAGTACCACAGCTTCTTTATCCAGTCATCTGTCACAGGGCATTTTGGTTGTTTCCATGTTTTGGCCACTGTGAACAGTGCTGCGATAAAATTTGGGGTACATAAGTCTTTGCGGACAAAGGTTTTCACGACTATTGGGTAGATCTCCAGAAGGGGGATTGCTGGGTCAAATGGAAACTCCATTCCAAATTTTCTGAGGAACCTCCACACTGCCTTGCACAGTGGTTGTACCAATTTGCATTCCCAGTGTATCAGATTCCCTTTTTCTCCACATCCTCTCCAGCACTTGTTATTCCTTGTTTTGTTGATAATAGCTATTCTAACAGGTGGGAGGTGGTGTCTCATTTTGGTTTTGATTTTCATTTCCCAGATTACAAATGAGGTTGAGCCTTTTTGCATATGTCTGTTGGCCATTTGTATTTCTTCGTGGGAGAAGTGTCTGTTTAGTTCTTCTGCCCACTTTTTAATTGTGTTGTTTGTTTTTCCTTGTTAAGTCTTATTAGTTCTTTATATATTTTGGATATTAGACTCTTATGTGATGGCCTATTTGCAAATATTTTCTCCCAATCAGTTGGCTGTCTCTTTGCCTTGTTGATGGTGTCTTTTGCTTGGCAGAAGCTTTTTCGTTTACTATATTCCAATTCATTTATTTTTGCTTTTACTTCCCTTGCCTTTGAGGTCAGGTTCATGAAGTCTTTGAGTTCTAAGTGTATAAGTCTAATAGCAATGATTTTTTTATACAAATTTTTGTTGCAGGTCAGAGATGAAGGTCTTTATTCCATTTCGAGTTAATTTATGTGTATGGAGAGAGTTCACAGCTCGGGTTCATGCTTTTGCATATGTTTTTCCAGTTTTCACAGCACCACTTACTAAAGAGGCTGTCTTTTCCCCATTGTATATTTTTTGCTCCCTAAGACAGAATTTCAACATGGCAAACAAAGTGATCCTGGCAAGCTTGGTACCTAACCAGGAATTAACCAGCAGGAGATACCCAAACTGAAAGGCACACTGCTCAATAATTCATGTCCCTGAGCAGCAGGCTTACCCTAGGAAATCTCGAAAGGCAACAGCATAGATACCAACAAAAGACCCCACTTGACACAGAGATCTCTAGCACATCTTCATCCCAACTAGCACAGAGAACTCGAACCAAATTCCCAAATAATCAACATAGAAGCTCCTGGAAGACCCCACACCTGACCATCACAGATAACTCCAGCACACCCGATACCTGATCAAAACAGAGGCACAAAAGGAGACCTCCAAGATGACAAGGACAGAGACTTCAGGCGCACTCGAGGTCAGAAGAAATAAACCAGCAGATCCCTAACCTGACCCAAAAGAGACCTCATGAGATTTCAAGTATCAGTAGGAACAGAGACCCCTAAACTGATCCCACCTTGCTGAGCACACAGACCCTTGAAGTATCACAAACTGACCGGAACAGAGATGACCCACAGACCTGAAACTTTACCAATACAGAGACCGCAGGTAGAAACTCAACATGACAAGCACAGAAACCCCTTCATTAAAAAATCCTGACAAAGAAAGTCACCCCCAAATAGGCCCAAACTGACAAGCACAGGATCCGCCCATGTATTAATATGTCAAGCAAAGAGACCCACACCTATCTTAAAAAGAACAGCATGGATATCCCAAACATAACCCCAAAATGACCAGAAACAATGATACCCAGAACTTTCACATCATAACCATCACACAGAACACTGACAGTACTATCAAATGACTAGCATATATAAACTCACGGTTGTCCCCCAACACGGCCATAACCAAAAGGTCAGGCAGAATGTGAACATGGCAATCACAGAGAGCTCAATCAGATCCATAACCTGAGCAGAACAGAACACCTTATGCATTCGACTTGGGGGACAAGCAGAAAGACACCAGGCATTCCAAGGGCAAACCCCATGCAGATTCCAAGCACTCACCACAGGCTCCCAAAAAGACACACAACGTTCGAATCTCGGCATAGTAACCTCAAGCACATTCTCACCCTATCCAACACAGAAAACATATAAATGACAATGAAATATCCAGCATAGAGAAATCTGGAAAACCAGCAACCTAACTATCACCAACAGCCCGAGGTAACAGGCAACCTGAGGATAACGGCCCACAATGTGGATCTCCAAAGAGGCTGGAACAAAGAACCCAGGGAACCGTGAAACTAGTAGTGAGAAGCCAGCAGACCACCAATATAATCTGGACAAACTGAGGCACCTTTCAAATGTTAACTGAGAACAGAGAGATCCTGTGAAATCCCAAAGTGCACATCACAGCCTCAAAACTGACCCCAACCTTACCAAATCAGAGATATAACATTTAATGTGACCAGCATGGTTCCTCAGTCAGAGAAACAATATGACGAACAAATGGTCACATGTGGATTTAAAGCTGACCTGGAAACCTACTTTCAGCAGACCTTTAAACTGACCAGCACAGAGTCCTTAGTCAGACAATCAATCTGATGAGCAAAGAGACACCATGAAGGCCTACAAAATGACGAGTATAGAGACCTGCACAAGATCGCTCAGTTGAATAAGTCAGGGACCCTGAGGCGACACCAAAATTTACCAGAACAGAGAACTGCAGTATACTCAAACACTGAACAGCACCAGAACACCAGACAACATTCAACCTGAACAGAACCAGTACCACAGCAGATAATCAACAGAGAAGATGGCTGATCCCCAACCTAATGGGCAGAATTCACCATCACTCGCTCATCCTGAGGAGAAGACAGATATAAAGAGAACCATACATGACAGACACAGTGTCCCCAAGCATAAATTAAAAATCAATAACATAGAGACTTGAGGCTGGCACTAGGTGTGATGACCACAGATATACCAGCAAACTTTCAAATACCTCTACACAGAGGCCCCTGCAGAACCACAACCTGACTCGGCACAGAGACATCATGCATACCCATGGGAAAGACCACCAACAAACCGTCAGCTGACCGAAACAATGATACCAAGACGGAACCCAAATAAATCAGCCAAGGAATGCCCAGAAGACCTCAACGTGACAATCACACAACCATCAATCAGATATGCAACCTGCCAAGCTCAGAGACGCCTAACTGACATGAAACTGACCAGTACACAGACCCAAAGACCTACCCCAAAATTGACCAACCCATACCCTAAGGCAGGAATTCAACATGGCAAGCACAGTGATCCTGGCAAGCTTGGTACCTGACCAGAAAGTATACAGGAAGAGACACCCAAACTGATTTGTACATGTCCCTGAGCAGCAAACTCACACTAGCTAATCTCGAAACACAACAGCATAGACAGCACCAAAAACGCCCGAACCTCGATCTTCAGCACACAGATTTTCAGCACATCTTTATCTCAAGCAGCACAAAGAACTTGAACTGAATTCCAAAATAATCAAATTAGGAACTACTGGCAGATCCCAAACCTGACCATCACAGACAACCCCAGCACACCGATACCTGACCAGAACAAAAGCGCAATTTCAGATCTCCAAGATGACAAGGACAGAGATTTTAAGCAAACCAAAGACCACGAGAAAGAAACCAAGTGATCCCTAAACTGAGGAGAATGAGTCCTAGAATGAATTCAAATGTCAGTAGGAAGAGAGACCCCTAGAAGAATCCCACCTCTGAAAACCAAGACAGGTACACTACTCAAGAATATATGCCCCTGAGCAGCATGCTTACCCTAGCAAATCTTGAAACATAACAGCATAAATACCACAAGTAGACCCCCAACTATATCAGAAACATAGATCTCTAGCACATCTTCATCCCAATCAGCACAGAGGACTCAAGCAGAATTCCCAAATAATCAACTTAGAAAATCCTGGCAGACCCCAAACCTGACCATTACAGACAGCTCCAAAACAACCCATACCCAAACGCAACAGATACCCAAATGCAGACCTCCACGATGACAAGGACAGAGATTTCAGGCACCATCAAGACCATTATAAATAAACCAGAAGATCCCTATCCTGACCAGAAAGAACCTTAGAAGGCTTTCAAATGTTAATAGGAACAGAGACCCCTAGAAGTACCCCACCTTGCTTAGCACACAGACCCATGATTGATCACAAACTGACCAGAACAGAGAAAAACCATGGACGTCACATTCGACCAATACAGAGACATCAGGCTAAAACTCAAAATGACAAGCACAGAAACCCCTTCAGAACAAAAACCTGACAAATAAAGAAACACCAAAAGACACCCAACCTGACAAGCACAGGATCTGTCGTCAGTCTATGAACATGTCAAGCAGAGTCTGACACACATCTCTAAACAGAGTGGCACCGATACCCCAAACAAAACCCCAAAATGCCCCGGAACAATGATATCCAGAAAATCCACATCCAAACCACCACAGAGAACCCTGAGAATTACCATCAAAAGACCAGCATATAAACTCGTGGTTGTCCTTCAACATGACCATGACAGAGAATTTAGGCAGAATATGATCATGACAATCAAAGAGAGCTCAAAGAGACCCATAACCTGAGTAGAACGAAGCCTCGGATGCAGAGCATGAGGGAGACCTGCAGAGGGACCATAAACTATCTGCTAAAAGAAGAAAGATAACAGTCATCCCCAGGACAAACTCCATGCAGATTCCAAGCAGTCCCCATAGGTACCCTAAGGAGACCGAAAATGTCCGAAAGCAGGCACAATGATCTGAAGCTCCTTCAAAACGATCCAACACAGATAACTTATAAACAAGTACAAAATGTTCAGTATAGATAAATCTGGAAGTCACCCAACCTGACCATCAAAGACAGTCTGAAGCAACCCCCAAACTGACCAGAACAGAACCCACAATGTCGATTTCCAATGGGGCTGGAACAGAGAACCCATGTATCCACGAGACATATAGTAAGAACACAGCAGACCACCAACACGATCTGGACAAAACCAAGGCCCATTTTAAATGTTACTGCGCACAAAGACATCCTATGAAATCTGAACGTGCCTGTCACAGCCCCCAAAAATGACGCCAACCTGACCAAATCAGAGACACCACAAACACATTTAATGTGACCAGCACAGAAAACTCAGTCAGAAAAACAAACAAACAAACAAACAAACAAAACCAGAAACATGACAAACAAATAGTCACGGGCAGGTTTAAAAGCTGCCCTGAGATCATAGTTTCAGCAGACCTTAAAACCTATCTGCACAAAGTCCTAAGGCAGAAAATAAATGTGAACAACAAAGCGACCCCATATATACCTCCAAATTGATGAGTATAGAGATGTCCTCAAAACCGCTGAGCTGAATAACAGAAGAACACTGAGCCGACACCAATATTCACCAGAACAGAGAATCACAACATACACAAACCCTGGCCAGCATTGAGACCACAAGACATCCTTCAACCTCAACAGAACCAAGACCCCAGCCAGACAATCTACATGACAAGCACAGAGAACACTGCTGATTCCCTAACTGATAGGCACACTACTCAATCAGTCCCTGATGCTGACAAGCAGAGAGATATTAAGAGACCCATACATGCCAGGCACAGTGTCCCCAGGCATAACTTACTCATCAACAACATAGAGACTTGAGGCTGGAACAACATGTGACCACCACAGACACACAGGTGATTTCCAAATGCACCAGTACAGAGAACCCAGGCAGACCATCAACCTGACTTTGCACAGAGACACCGTGCATACTCCCAAATTGACCAAGGCAAAGACAACCAGCATACCCTCAGCCTGACCAGAACAACGATACAAAGCCAGAACCCAAATGAATCAGCCAAGAAATGCCCAGAACACTTCAACATGATAATCATGCAATCTCCAAGCAGAACCGCAAGCTACTGAGCACAGAGATCCCTGACTGATATGAAACTACCTGTACACAGACCAAAAGACTTACCCCAAAGTTAACCAACAGATAGCCCTAAAGCAGAAATTCAACTTGGCAAGCCTGGTACCTGACAAGAACGTACTCAGCAAAAGACACCCAAACTTACAGGTACACTACTCACGAATCCATGTCCCTAGCAGCAGGCTTACCCTAGCAAATCTCAAATCTCAACAGCATAGATACAACCTAAATACACCCAACCCTACCAGCACATAGATCTCTAACACATTTTCATCCCAACAAGCACAGAGAACTCAAATTGAACTCCCAAATAATCAACATAAAAAATTCTGGCATATCCCAAACCTGACCATCACAGACAGCTCCCACCCATCCCATACCAGACCGGAACAGAGTCCCCAATGCAGATCACCAAGATTACAAGGAAGGAAACTTCTGGCACAACCGAGACCACCACAAAGAAACCAGCAGATCATTAACCTGAGCAGAAAGAACCCTAAGAAAATTTCAAATGCCAGTAGGAACAGAGACTTCTAGAAATCCCCACCTTGCTAATCACACAGACCCTCGAATGATCACAAAATGACCAGAACAGAGAAGACCCACGGACCTCATACTATACCAATAAACAGTCATCAGGCTGAAACTCAGCATGAGAAGCACATAAACCACTTCAGAACAAATATCTGACAAAGTAAGATACCCCAAAAGACGCCCAACGTGACAAGAACAGGATCTGCCTGTCTATTAACATGTGTAGCAGAGAGCCCCACACATACCTTTACAAGGAGCAACATGGATACCCTAATCAAAACCCCAAATTGACCAAAAACAATGATACCTAGAACATCCACATCCTAACCAAGAAATAGAACTTTGACAAGTACCATGAAATGTCCAGCATATGGACTCGTGGTTGACCCCATGATGACCATAACAGAGAGTTCAGGAAGTATCTGAACATGGCAATCACAGACAGCACAAAGAGACCCATAACCTGAGCAGAACCCCCCCCATGCAGACCACCAGAATGACCAGCAGAGCAACCCTAAGCCCACCTGTGCCAAGCAGAAAGACACCAACCATCTCTAGGACAAATCCCATGGAGACTCTAAGCAGTCTCCACAGGTACCCCAGGAAGATACACAATGTCCAAAAATAGTCACAATGATCACAAGTACATTCTCAGCGTATCCAACACAGATAACCTATAAACAACTACGAAATGTCCAGTATAAAGAAATCTGTAAGACCCCCATTCTGACCATCACAGACAGCCTGAGCCATCCCCCAACCTGATCACAACACAGCCAACAATGTTGATCTCCAATGGGACTGGAACAGAGAACACAGAGATCCACGAGACCAATAGTAAGAACCCAGCAGACCACCAACGTGATCTGGGCAATATCAAGGCACATTTTAAATGTTATGGAAAACAAAGACATCCCGTGAAATCCCAAAGTGCCCTTCACAACTCCCCAAAATGACCAAACCCAAGACACCAGAAACACATTTAACGTGACAAGCACAGGAACCTCAGTCAGGAAAACAACATGACAAGCAAATGGTCAAGTGCAGGTTTAAAAATCTGACCTGAAAACATACTGTCAGCAGACCTTTCAACTGACCAGTATGGAGTCGAAAGGCAGACAATCAATCTGACCAGCAAAGTGATCCCATGAAGGCATTTAACTTATGAGTATAGAGACCTCCACAAGACCGTTGAGCTGAATAACACAGGGACCCCAAGCTGACACCAAAATTCACCAGAACAGAGAACCACAGAATAATCAATCCCTGATCAGCACTGATACCACCAGACAACCTTCAACCTGAACAGGACCGAGACACCAGGCATACAATAATCATGACAAGCACAGAGAATCCATTAGATCCCACAACTGATAGACATAGTACCCCATCTGTCCCCCATCCTGACAAACAGAGAGATAGAAAAAGAACCATACATGACAGGCACAGGGTCCCCAGGCATAACTTCCACATCCCTCACATAGAGACTCGAGACTGGCACTAAATGTGACCACAACAGACACACAAATTGAATTCCAAATACACTAGCCCAGAGAACCCCGGCGGACACCCAATCTGACATGGCACAGAGACACCGTCATACCATGATATTTTCCAGGTTAAAGATCACCAGCATACCCTCAGCCTGAGCAGAACAGTGATACCAAGCCGGAACCCAAAGGAATCAGCCAAGAAATGCCTAGAAGATGTCACCATGACAATCATGCAATCTCCAAGCTGATCTGCAAACTGCTGAGCATAGAGACCCCTGACTGATATGAAACTGACCAGTACACAGACCCAAAGTGCTGCCCCAAAATTGATGAACCCATAGCCCTAAGTCAGAAATACAACATAGCAAGCACAGTGATTTTGGCAAGCTGGATACCTGACCAGAATGTAATTAGTAGGAGACACCCAAACTGACAGATACAGTACTCACGAATACATGTCCCTGAGCAGCCCCCTTACCCTCGCAAATCTCGAAACACAATAGCATAGATACCACGAGAAGACCCCCTTACGGACCAGGCACATAGATCTCTTACACATCTTCATCCCAAACAACACAGAGAACTAGAAAAGAATTCCCAAAAATCAACAAAGAAAATCCTGGCAGACCCAAAACATGACCATCATAGAGAGCCCCAGCACACCCTGTACGAGACCAGAACAGAAGCCCAAATGAAGACCTCCACGATGACAAGGAAAGAGACTTCAGGCACACGCAAGACCACCAGAAAGAAACCAGCTGATTTCTAACTTACCCAGAAAATACTTAAGGAAGTTTTCAAATTTCAGTAGGAACAGAGACCCCTAGAACAATTCCACCTTGCTTAGCATACAGACTCTCAAATGATCACAAACTCACCACAACAGAGAAGATCCATGAACATCAAAGTTAACCAATACAGTGACATCAGGCAGAAACTCAACATGAGAAGCACAGAAACCCTTTAAGAACAAAAACCTGACTAAGGAAGACACCTACAAAAGACACCCTACCTGACAAACACAGGATAAGCCAGTCTATTATTTTGTCAAGCAAAGAGACCACACATATTTCTAAAAAGAGCAGCATGGATACCTGAAACAAAACCCAAAAATGACCAGGAAAAATGATAACCAGAACATCCATATCCTAAACAACACATAGAACCCTTGCAAGTACCATCAAATGACTAGCATATAGATTCGTGGTTGTCCACCAACATGACCATAACCGAGAGGTCAGGCAGAATCTGAACATGACAATCAGAGAGCCTAAACAGACGCAATACCTGAGCAAAACGAAGCCCCTTTATGCAGAGCACCTCGGTGAACAGCAGAGGGAGCCTAAGCACACCTGCGCCAAGCAGAAAGACAACATCCATGTTCAGGACAAACCCCATGCAGATTCCAAGCAGTTCCCACAGGAACCCCAGGAAGACACACAATGCCCGAAACCAGGCACAATAATCTCAAGAACATTCTTGGTGTATGGAACACAGATAACCCTTAAACAAGCACAAAATGTCCAGTATAGAGAAATCTGGAAGACACCCAACTTTACCACCACAGACAGCCCAAGGAAACCCCCAAACTGACCACAACAGAGCCCAATATGGCGATCTCCTATGGGACTGGAACAGAGAACCCAGGGATCCACGAGACCAATAGTAAGAATACAGCAGACCACCAACAGGTTGTGGATAAACCCAAGGCACATTTTAAATGTTACTGAGAACAAACACACCCTGTGAAATCACAATATGCCTGACACAGCCCCCACAAATAACCCCAACATGACCAAATCCAAGATACCACAAACACATTTAACATGAATAGCACAGGAACCTCAGTCAGAAAAACAACATGACAAGCAAATGGTCATGCATAGTTCTAAAAGCTGACCAGGAAACGTACTTTCAGCAGACCTTTAAACCAACCAGCATGGAGTTCTTAGCAGACAAACAATCTGACCAGCAAAGTGACCCCATGTAGGCCTCCAAACTGACGAGTATAGAAACGTCATCAAAGCCACTGAAATGAACAACACAGGAAAGCTAAGCTGACCCCAAAATTTTCCAGAACAAAGAATCGCAACATACTCAAACTCTGACCAGCACTGAGGCCACCAGACAAACTTCAACCTCAACAGGACTCACAACCTAGGCAGACAATCAAAATACAAGCCTGGAGAACACTGCTGATCCCCTAACTGATAGGCACACTACCAAATCAGTCCCCAATCCTGACAGAGAGATAGAAAGAGATGCATACACGTCAGTTTCTCCAGGCAATAACTTTCACATCCCCAACATAGAGACTTGAGGTTGGCACTAAATGTGACCACCACAGACACACAAGCAGACTTCCAAATATACCAGCACAGAGAACTCCAGCAGACACCCAAACTAGCTTGGCACAGAGACACCGTGCATACTTGCAAATTGACCAGGCAAAGACCACCAGCACACCCTCAGTCTGAGCAGAACAGTGACACCAGACGGGAACCCAAACGAATCAGTCAAGACATTCCCCTAAGACCTCAACATGACTATCATGTAATGTTTAAGCCGATCATTTAGCTGCCAAACACAGAGACTCCTGATTGATATGAAACTGACCAGTACCCAAACTCAAAGTCCTTCCCCAAAGTTGACCAACCCATAGCACTAAGGCACAAATTCAACATGGCAAGCACAGTGATCCTGGCAAGTTTGGTACCTGACCAGAAAGTAACCAGCAGCAGACACCCAAACTGACAGGTACACTCTCACGAATCTATGTCCCTGAGAAGCAGGTTTACACCAGCAAATGTCAAACCATAACAGCATAAATACCACCAAAAGACCTCCAACCTGACCAGGCACATAGATCTCTAGCACATCTTAATCTGAACCATCACAGATAAATCCAACAAAATTCCCAAATACTCAACATAGAAACTCCTGGCATACCCCAAACCAGACCATCACCAAAAGCTCAAGTACACCCCATAGTAGACTGGAGCAGAGACGCAAATGCAGACCTCCAAGACGACAAGGACAGAGACTGAAGGCACACCTGAGACAACCAGAAAGAAACCAGAAGATTCTTATTCTGACCAGAAAGAACCCTAGGAAGATTTCCAATGTCAGTAGGAACAGAGACCCCTAGAAGAGCCCCACGTTGCTTAGCACACAGACCCTTGAATGATCACAAACTGATCAGGACAGATAAGACGCATGGACCTCAGACTTTACCAATACAGAGACATCAGTAAGAAACTCAACATGACAAGCATAGGAACCCCTTCAGAACAAACCCTGACAAAGAAAGACACGAAGAAAACCACCCAATCAGTCTATTAACCTGTCAAGAAGAGAGACATATGCATATTTCTAAAAAGAGCGGCATATTTCTAAAAAGAGCCAAACCCCAAGATGACCAGGAACAATGAAACCCAGCACATCGACATCCTAACCAAGTCAGAGAACCCTGACAGTACCATCAAATAACCAGCATATAGTCTTGTGGTTGTCATCCAACATGACCATAACAGAGAGATCAGGCAGAATCTGAACATGCCAATCACAGAGAGCCCAAACTGACCCATAACCTGAGCAGAATGAAGCTTTTCATGCAGAGCACCAGGGTGACCAGCAGAGGGACCCTTACTCCACCTGCGCCAAGTAGAAAGACATCAGACATCACAGGTGTAGGGAGCTCATGTGCCAGAAGCCATATTCTTTGAGATAATAGGTTTTTGCAAGGTACCTCTGTGCGTGGAGTCCACAGTTCGAGGGTTTTGCAAGGCAGCCCAGAGCTGGGTAAACAAGGACAGTACTCGGATGTGGTTTCTGGTTTGGGTGGAAAAATACGGCATTGTGAGCAAAGTGATTTGGTCTCTTTTGCATGACATTGTGAGCCAAGTTGTTTGATCTCTGGGAATGATTCGAGACATAACTTATGGCTTGCATGCCTTGACGAGAATAATAATATAATCAGTAATACCTTAGCAACATGTACAAAAATATAGATTAAATGCAGTTATCTGTAATTGTATTTCCTAGTTAAGATGAACTTTCCACTCTCACTTTACTGATTACACCTACGATCTCTCTTGTTTTGCCTACCCTATAAAATAAACTTGCTGCAGCCAGACGGGGTCTCTGTATCTCCATCAGAGCACAGAGAAACACCCAGTGCCAGCTTTTCTGTCTATGTCTTTGGCTGTGTGTTTATTCTTCATCGACTCCCCTCTGGTGACCTATGCATGTCGCGGAAAAGTGGAGTATGGAGGAACTCAAATTGTCAGATGAGGGAACACTCCTGAGAGTCAATCACAATTAAAAGAGTGTTAAAGACCATCAGCTTTTAACAACTAAGGTAAGTGGGACTGAAATACGAGAGATGGGTGTAAAACATGGGACATTCAGAATCTAAGGAGAAAGATCTCTATGTAGATATGTTAAAGTGTATGCTACAAGCTAAAGGCAGAAATGTAAAAAGGCATCAGATTTTAGAGTTTTTAGATTTTTATACAAAACCCTGTCCTTATTTTCTTGAGGAAGGAACTGTAACTACTTAAACTTGGGAAAGGATAGAAAAACAGCTGAGTGATTGTTATGTGGCCAATGGGCCAGAAAAAACTCCTGTACATACTTTTGCTTTGTGGATGTTAATTCAAGAATATTTAGACCACAGACCAGCATGTGTGCGATTGCCTGAAGAAGGTAATTCTGTAACTTTAGCTAAAACTAAACAGGGATATGAGAAATTACACTCGCTAGTCCCTGATTCTGCTAAAATTCCAGAGGAGTCTCTCCCTCCAGAATATAAAAAAGAACTGAAAAAAGAGGCAAAATAAGACAAAAAACGAAGAGATGAGGAAGATTCTGATTCAGAGAATGAGGAATTAGATAATGAGGATGAAGACAGCCTTCTGCAGGGAGTTCAAAATCTTTTTGCAGACTTGCCATCTACAGCAAGGGGAACTGCTCCTGAATGGCCAACAAAGACACGTAAAATGATGCCTAAAAGAGGCACCTCTGTGTTTCATATGTCTCCTGTACAGTTGGCTTTACAAGAAGCTAGAAAGGCTGGAAAGATATAACTAATTTTAAAGGGGCATTTCCAGTCCTTGAAAGACGAGACCCTAATAATCCAGGACAAATTTTAAGACATTATGAGTCTAAAACTTTTAAAACTTTGACTGGACTCAAAAATGTAACATCAGTGTATGGCCCCACTTCTCCTTTTTCATTGAGTTTGATGGAGTCTTTACAAGACAATCCCTTGACTCTGCATGATTGGAATATTATTGCCAGAGCCTCCCTCAATGAAGGAGATTATCTGTGATGGAAAACAGGATTTCAAGAGTTATGTGAGAAAAAAGAAGGCAAGATGGCAACTACAGAGGAGGTCCCTAAAGCCTCTCCCAGAAAACCCAATTGAACAGCCATCCAGGAGCCAAGAAACAGGACCCTGAGTGTGAAAACGGCTGTTGAGAAATCCACAAATCGCAAGTAAACACCTGAAGGTTGGGGAGAAGGGTTGCGAGTAGGGGATAGGGAAGTTGAGCAGAGACTGCAACAGGACACAATCACTGCTGACTATTTCGAGCGGTTAAGTTCAGTGGAGGGGAGAGACCACGGGGGAGCTGGGTTTTGGAGCTGCATGCTGAAGACGGTGTTTTGGAGACAGCCTCTGGAACTTTTGAGTGGTAGAAAGGCTGAGCGAGGACTCTGAACTGCAAATATGACACCCCAGCTTTAAGCCCCCTTGGAGACCTACATAGGGCTGCAGTTCCTGTTCCCAGCCCACTGCAAAGGCGACCCTGCTCTCTCAGGCCAGGCCCACAGCTTTGGACTTGTGGAGTGTGCACTTTCTCATGCACCCCAGGGTTCAGAAAGCAGTGTGAGCTCCTAGACAGCCAGATGCTGAATCAGGGCTAGTAAGAAAGACTGATTTGATAGCATTCACTGGAGTCAGCAGTAACAAGCCTCAGAACAGCTTCCCCAGCAATGGGCAGAAGGCAGAGCTGCCCCTGGAGTGCATTTTGTTGGCCTCTCCCAAGTATATATGCGCATAGCCTCCAAATGCAGTAGGAGATCAGAAACAAGAAACAAACAACCTCCTCTCTCCCAAAACTTGACCCCCAGTGCCACCTAGTGTCTGCCCTACAGCAAGACACCACAAAAGCAATAATCTGGGCACTGAACATAAAGCCCTCATGTCAAAGAGGAAGAACCCAGAAGACAGGATGAATTCCTTAAAAAGTAAAACTCAAGAAGAAGGCAAGATGGTGACTGGAGAGGAGGTCCCGAAAGCCTCTCCCAGAAAACACAATTGAACGGCCACCCAGGAGCCAAGAAAGAGGACCCTGAGTGACAAAATGGCTTTTGAGAAATCCACAAATCTCAAGTAAACACCTGAAGGTTGGAGAGAAGGGGGCGAGTTGGGGAGAGGGAAAGGAGCAGAGACTGCAACAGGATCCGTGTGGCGCAGTTCGGTGGAGGGGAGAGACCACGTGGGAGCTGGACTTTGGAGCTGCTGCTGGAGACGGAGTTTGGGAGCCAGCCTCTGCAACTTTTGAGTGGTAGAAGGGCTGAGTGAAGATTCTGAACTGCAAAGAGACACCCCAGGTCTAGGCTCCCTGAAGACATACACAGGGCTGCAGTTCTTGTTCTCATCCCGCTGCAAAGGCGAACCTGCTGTCTCAGGCCAGGCCCACAGCTTTGGACTTATGAAGGGTGTACTTCCTCATGCACCCCAGGGTTCTGAAAGCAGTGTGAGCCACCTAGTGTCTGCCCTACAGCAAGACACCACAAAAGCAATAATCTGGGCACTGAATATAAAGCCATCAAGTCAAAGAGGAAGAACCCAGCAGACAGGATGAATTCCTTAAAACTAAAACTCCTCAGAAAGAACATGAAATTTACCCAGAAGATATCTTGTTACAACGGGAAGGGTCTGATTTAAGTGACATAATTTAAAGCAGCCATTTTAAAGGCTGTGAGAGAAATGAAAACCTATTGGCAGAACACCATAGCTGAGATAAATAACATAAAAAGGATATAAACGACATAAAAAAGGAACTCTGTGAACAAAAAGAATAATTTAACAAATAAATTCAAAACATAAGAAAGATTGAGACAGAAATATGAGAAATAAATAATACCACAAAAGAAGTGAGAAATGAAATAAATGCCATAGGAAACATGACCAACCACATGGAAGAAAGAATTAGTGATATTGAAGATGAGAACATGGAAACAGCTCAGAAAGAGGAAGAGAGGGAATATAGAACCAAAAGGATTGAAAGAACTCTGCAAGAATGATCTGATTCCATGAGACAAAACAACATCAGGATAACAGGAATAGAAGAGGGAGCAGAGGAATCTACAGAGACCATACTCCAACAAATCGTTTATGAGAACTTTCCAAACATATGGAAAGATCTGGAACTCAAAGTTCAAGAAGAAAACAGGTCCCCCAGATACCTGGACCTTAACAGATCTTCTCCAAGACACATAGTACTAAAGATGTTCAAAATTAAAAACAAAGAGACAATTCTCAAGGCAGCCAAGGGTAAAAGAACTATAATTATAAGAGGAAAACTCATCAGGCTGGCATCAGATTTCTCACAAGAAACTCTACAAGCGAGGAGCGAGTGGAATTCAATATTAAAAAATTTAAAAGAGAGAAACTTCCAGCCAAGAATAAATTATCCAGCGAAATTATCTTTCAGATATGAAGGTGGAATAAAGACCTTCTCAGACAAACAGAAGCTGAGGGAATTTGCCAACACGAGGCCAGCACTCCAAGAAATACTGAAGGAGCCTCTTCAGCCAGAAATAAAACTTCAGGAAAAATGGAACAAAGTTGGGACAACAAGAATGAAAGAAAAATAAATAAAGAAACAAACAAAAACAAAGAAAGAAATAAGTAATGGCCACAGGAAATCCTCACATATCAATCATCACTCTAAATGTTAATGGACTGAACTCACCAATCAAAAGACACAGAGTAGGAGACTGGCTGGATTAAAAAACAGAACACATCCATAGGCTGTCTCGAAGAAACACACCACAGCTGTAAGAACACACACAGACTCAGAGTGAAAGGATGGGATATAATACTTCAAGCAAATGGTAACCAGAGAAAAGCAAGAGTTGCCATACTGATATCTAAGGAAATAAACTTCAAGTTAAAAAAGATACTAAAAGACAAGGATGAACATGACATAATGATAAAATGCACAATGCAACAACAAGAAGAGTTGAAACTAATCAACATATATGCTCCCAAACACGATGCACCAAACTATACAAAGAAACTATTAACAGACTTGAAAGGAGAAACTGATGAATACACAATCATAGTGGGAAACTTAAACACCCTGTTAACAGCCATGGACAGATCATGTAAACAGAAAATAAATAAGGAAATAACGGCTCTAAATGACACATTACAGAAATTAGACATACTTGACATTTACAGGACACTTCATACAGCATAAAGAGACTATACCTTCTTTTCTAGTGCGCATGGAAAATTCTCAAGAATAGACCACATGCTGGGACACAAAAGTAGCGTAGGCAAATTCAAGAAGATCGAAATCATACCAAGAGTATTCTCACACCAGAAAGGTTTGAAATTGGAAATCAACTGTAAAAGGAAAGCAGAAAAAAACACATATACATGGAGATTAAACAACAGCTTATTAAAAAAGGACTGGATAAAAGAACAAATAAAACTTGAGATTAAAAAATGTATAGAAACTAATGACAATGAAAATACAACGTATCAGATTTATTGGGACACAGCAAAAGCGGTAATAAGAGGGAAATTTATATCATTACAGGCCTATTTCAAGAAACAAGAAAAATCACAAGCAAACATCTTAGCATCCCATCTTTAACTAGGAAAAGAAGAGCAGACAAAACCCAAAGTCAGCAGAAGGAAAGAAATAATAAAAATTATAGCAGAGGTAAACCAATTAGAGAACAGAAGGACAATAGAAGACATTAATATAATGAAGAAGTGGATCTTTGAGAAAGTAAACAAAATTGACAAACCCCTGGCGAGACTAATCAAAGGTCGAAAGGAAAGGACACAAATATCCAAAATTGGAAATGAAGGGGGAGAAATTAACACTGATACCACAGAAATACAAAGGATTATAAGAAAATGTTATGAAGGGCTTTCTGCCATGAAATTTAACAACCTAAAAGAAATGGTCAAGTTTCTAGAACCTTACAGCCTACCAAGACTGAACTGAGAAGAAATGGATGGTCTAAATAGACCAATCAATAGCAACAAGATTGAAATGACTATCAATAATCTCCCTAAAGTAAAAGTCCTGGACCAGATGGTTATACCAAGAATTCAAAGAAGAATTAACACCTATCCTCTACAAACTCTTACAAAAAATTGAGGATGAAGTAATACTTCCTAATTCATTCTATGTGGCCAACATTACTCTAATTCCAAAGCCTGGCAAACACAATATGAAAAAAGAAAACTATAAACCAATATCTCTGATGAACACAGATGCAAAAATCCTGAACAAAATATAAGAAAATAGAATACAACAATGCATCAAAGAGATCATACATCATGATCAAGTGGGATTCATCCTGGGAGCACAAGGATGTTTCAACATACGAAAATCAATCAAGATGATATACCACATAAACAAAATAAAAGATAAAGACCATATAGTAATTTCAATAGATGCAGAAAAACTTTCGAAAAGGTGTAACATCCATTTATGATCAAAACATTAACTAAAATAAGTATAGAAGGAGAGTATCTCAGCATAATAAAAACCATGCATGACAGACCCTCGTCTAACCTCATACTGAATGGGGAAAAGCTGAAACCTAGCCGCTAAAATCAGGAACAAGACAGGGATGGCCCCTGTCACCACTGTTATTTAATATAGTACTGGAAGTTCTAGCCACAGCAATCAGGCAAGTGAAAGGAATAAAAGGCATCCAAATTGGGAAAGAAGAGGTCAAATTGTCACTGTTTCCGGATGAAATGATCCTTTATATAAAAAATTCCAAAGATTCCACCAGGAAACTATGAGAAACAATTAAGGAATATAGTAAAGTTGCAGGATACAAAATCAATGTACAAAAATCAACAGCATTCCTCTATACAAACAACGAATCCACAGCAAAAGAAATAAGGGAGTCAATTCCTTTTGCGATCACAACAAAAAGAATGAAATACCTGGGAATTAACTTAACAAAGAACGTGACAGACTTAT
>PVJL010012284.1:0-11729 GCA_004026885.1 Lyroderma lyra
TTTAAGTACCTGTCCCTCCGCTCCCATCACGATACAGTGCAACTACTTCCTGTCCCTCCGCTCCCATCACGATACAGTGCAACTACTTCCTGTCCCTCCGCTCCCATCACGATACAGTGCAACTACTTCCTGTCCCTCCGCTCCCATCACGATACAGTGCAACTACTTCCTGTCCCTCCGCTCCCATCACGATACAGTGTAACTACTTCCTGTCCCTCCACTCCCATCACGATACAGTGTAATTCCTGAGTGAGAATCACAGTCGCAGTCTGCTCCAACGTGACAAGTGATACCAGGACTGTCAGCCCTGTGTGTGGAAGACTCACAACCCCCTGGCACACACAGGTGGCTTCTGGATGATAAGAACTATGTATCTGATTATGTACCCTGTGGTCAGGCAGGCTCTGACACAGATCTGAAGTCTTTCAGGAAAGAGAGCCAAGACAGACAGAAGTCAAGAATTTTCCACCGACTATGATTTTTGTTCTCAGTTAACTGGCAACATTGCCCCCAGGACCGTGAACAGTTTCGATGTGGGACCAGAGAACACCTTCCTTCGGTTAAGGGCAGCACCACAATGACTAAGGGTTAGCAACATTTAGATTTCAAAACCATGTTCATTCTGGATTCTAATAAAATCTCCTCTAAATGGCCCAAGCCCCTAACCCTCAGATGCTCCCCCTCCCTCCCCACGCACTTTTCCCCTTACATGACGACCAGGCCTCCAGGCACCACCTTGGCATCGGCCGTACTGTACCCGGCTGCATAAGCCGGTCTAACGCTGTCATCAAGGCAAGTTTAAAAAGCCAAGAAGAAGGAAGACAGAAAACAGAAGCTGCCCAGACTTCTCCAAACGGAAGTTCCACAGTTCCCACCTCCAAACCTCTGCTCTGTTCCTTGTGGGTAACCCCGATCTTGAGGAACAGAAAATGCAGCCTGGTGATGGTGATAAAACCCCGGCCTGAGTCTCCCGGGCCAGCGTGCCCACGGCCGCGTTCCTGGCACCTGCACAGGAGTGAGCGTCGCCGCTGCAGTGACCTTCCCATGGACTCTGCACGTATGTGTCTGGGAGGCCTGGGCAGGGGCTTCCTTTACGTGCACGAGCACACCAAGTGACAGAACGACTCATCTCGACAGACTCGCTCAAAAAGAGGTTCTGGTGCAAAACGGGCGTTGTGACAAAGCCATAAAAGACGCAACAGTAAGCATTCGGGCTTTTCGTCTCACAGACGGAGAAACGAGGCCCAGGAAAGTTAAATGACCTATTTAGGGACACACAGAGTCAGGCGCTGGACCATGCCAATTCGGAGGCGTCCGAAGCAGAGTTCAGGCCAGGCTCGGACACCGCTTGGCTCCTGGAACACTTTTAATACCCGATACCACCTCCCCAAAGATGGTTTTGCTTTGGCATCTATAGGGCACACTGACACCAGTCCAGCTCCCCAATAACTCTGTAGGCGGAACTGGGTGCATCTGAGTTGGTTGCTCCTGACTAGGACGAACGCAAAACACAAAGATGGCATGACGCGCTCTGGCGGCCACTCTGTGCGCCAGCGTGAGTCTCGGCCACCGTCGGAACCACAGCCCCCGAGGTCTCCTCTGCTGCTAAGTGCGTGTGCAGGGCCAATGGCCATTCACGGAGAGGACCATCTTACTGAGCTCCAGACCCCTCTGCGCCCACAAACGAGGGCTTCACAAGCCACAAAGCATGGCCTGAAAGCTACGGCACGGGCAGCGCGCCCGGGCAGTCCAGGCACCAGGGGAAAGATGGCAGGCAGTCCTGGGCTCTGAGCTGGGTGAGGAGTGGAAGCCACAGAGGAGTGACGGGAAGAGGAGGTTCTCAGGAAGTAGAAAAGGCCTGCAAACTGCACCCCTAAGGGGGGTTATCATTTCACAGCACAGCCTCATCGAGAGCTCTGCAGTGCAGCGCTGGGCCCACAGTCCACAGCGCCTGTTGGCACATCTCCCGGGCAGAGTCCTACAAGAGGACACCGAGAAAGCCGTCCTGCAGCCCGTCTCCGTGCAGGGTGCTGGCCCAGAGTGCAGGCTGTGCAACAGGAGCCCGGCCTACCAGGTAGTTGTGTTTCTGGAGCGCGTGATCTCTGTATTTCCTCATCTGCAGAATTCTCATACCAGTCACAGCACCGACCTTTCAGGGTTACAAATGAGCTAACGTGTGTGAAAACACTCAGGGTCAGGTTCAGGGTAAGTGTCAGCTGCTGCTATGGCTTCTTACTTGTACCGCCGCCCTTGTTTAGTCTCTGAGAGGTACCAGAAGCACGCCTTTCCACACAGGGGCAAAACTCATCTACACAAAATAAGTCTGTGCGTTTCAGTAGACGCCAACAAACCACAGTTACGTTCTACGAACAAGAGAAGGAAATAAACTGAAGGCAGGACCAGGGGAAAGGCAAGACAGGGAGCCCGGGGCAGAAGCAGGTGCCCGTAGCCGGCCGGGGAAGTTCAAGGGCTACAGCCTGGGCTTTCCCACCAGCACCGGCTGCAGAGGTCCGTCAGGTCTATTGTTAGCACGGGCAGGACATCGGAGAGGACAGATTTAAGTCCCGGATCTGACAGACTCACATTACCCAAGGACAGGTCAGGAATTCGTCTGAGCAATGTGTTCCCTGACTGTAAAGTGCTTTTCCATTTGCTCATGTACCAAACATCCCGAGGCCCGCACCGTGCCAGGCGCAGTCCTCAGGGGAGGTGCTCACGACGTTGCCACTCGGTGGGGGAGAGAGACGTGGAAGTGACCCTGCAACAGGAGGCACACTCGGACACAAAGTGAGAGATGGGTACACAGAGTGACAGTTCAGGGTAAGAGGTCGCTAACTGCGCGTGGGGTCACGGGGACATGTCCCAGAGTGGATGAGGAACCTGAGTGGTAACAGAAGACGAGGAGGGAAGAGCAGGGCCCGAGGCAGAGGAAACGACAATGGGACACAAGTGGGGAGGAGGAAAATAAAGGCAGTGCTGGGGGCGCTGAGAAGCGTGGTGGGACGCACGTGAGAACCTGAAGACAACGTCATTCGGCAGCCGGAAGAATCCGAGCTCTACCCCACAGGCTGACGGGCAATGGAAGGGAGAGAGGCTGGCAGGGCGGGCTGGCAGCAACACTGGTCCCTGAACCCCACGATTCACCTGTATCTTGCACATTGCAGGGAGCTACTGGGGTTTTAAACCACATCTCAGAGCGATGACTGTGGTGGGCGAACGAAGACTGGACTGCCAGCAGGAGGAGCCCGCAACGGAGACACAAGTTGGGGTCCCAGTCAAGGCTGGAGAGGACGAGGTCTGGAAGTGAGGCCCTGGCAGTGGGGACATGGCAGCCAGGAGGGACTGACAAGTGCCCTGAGGCAGAAGGCAGGGCGGCTGATTAGAATGCCAGTGGTGGGCGGGACAGTACACATTTTTAAGTGCTTGGGACCCTGTGGGCACCGTGACACCACTTAGTCCAAACAGGCCCTGAACAGAGGTCTCAGAAGTCTTCCGTGTCTGATGCCACCTCGTGCCGACATCTGTCAAAGCCTAAGGGACTGGCACCCAGGAACTAAGTAACTCTGAGCAGTCGGCCAGCGCGTGTGCTGGCCGCCCTTTCCATGTTAGATAACCCCACAGTGAGCCCAGGGAAACTGGTGCCGAGCAGCCCAGCCCTGCAGCTGTCCCCTGCCCCCAGCAAAGCCCTGGTTGGGCAATGTCACGAATGCAGTGGAGTGGCCCTGGCACGGCACGACTGTACAGCAGCCCACAGGACAGGGGACACGGGGTTACGGTAGGTCTCAGCTACAGCTGAGAGCTCCGCGAAGTCACATGTTAGTGATGGCATTGGTGTCTCTGTAACTCAAGAGCACACCTCCATTTTTTTCTCTAAAATCGACACCTTTGGGGTGGCAATACAGTTGGTAAATTAACAGCATTTTGTGTGGCTCATGTGGCATTTAATAAATAAAGCCTTTCCACTGAAACTTTTCCGTATCTGAGACTACCCGGCAGCCCTGGGCCTGGTGCTGGTCACTGCTGCTTCCCTAGGAAGAGCACGGACGCCCCCCGCGCCCCCACTCCAGGCGTCAGGCCCAGCGGCTGTTCTAACGCACGCTCCTGTGCGGCCACCATCAACATGCGCCACTCCTGCTCTATCACGTACCTGTCCCTTCACCATTCACCCCGTTCCAGACATTCCTAAAAATGTCCCTAAAGACGTCTCCACGTGTGTCTTTAACTCGAGTTCAATACGTGTTTACAGTACCATCTGCCTTTGGAAGTACGAGTTACATACAGTGCAAAGCACGGACCCCACGTGCACGTCTCCTGAGCTGTGACTAGTACGCACACTTGTCACCCACCAGTGTAGCCCCGGCACAGCCCCGGGACAGAGGAACACTTCCTGTGCTGCTCTGACCTCAGGTGTCAGTGGCCAAGGAGATGCGGGCTACGTGCAGAAAGGTACCTCACCTCTCTTAAGGTAGCACCTCATTTGGTCAGATCTGGGTACAGTCAGGTTTGCTGACAACGTAAGTTCACTGTTGGGGCCGAAAGAGAAGACCCCGCTCACCCGGAGGAGCACACCTTCTCTCCCTGACCGACCAGGGAGCCTCCTGCCATTCACATGTTAGGAGGAGACATTCCTAAGCTCAGGAAAAGATCAAATTTAAGGGAGAAAAAAAATCAACATACAGAAGCTACTTCTGTGAGGACTGTGCTGAACTCTGGCCATTGCTGTTACTACCGTCATGTCATTGTCACGGTACCAGTTCCTTCAGGGGCTTGCGTGCACAGTATTTGAACTTGGCAGAATTCGGACACTCATGATTGCTAAGTCTTTTTTTTTTTTTTTTTTTTTTTTTGCTTTTTGGTATGTGGGCAGCTCCCTGACTGGGGATCGAACCCAGGCCGCAGCGCTGACAGCACCAGCGCCGAAGCCTTAAGCCACTGCACCGTCAGGGAACTCCCATGATTGCTAAGTCTTAACAGTAATTCTAGCAACATCCTATCCACGACTTTCTTATTCCAATCATATATTACTGTAATAACATTAGTCAATGGGACCGGATTTCCCAGCCAGGGAACCAACCAGAAAAAAAAAAAAAAAAAAAGGATTGGGTATTATTGTATTTTAGCACCAGGTTAATGTCAACGGAATACTAAAATACACATAAATAATAATGCCATTCTTTCCTCCAAATACTGAAATGAAAATGTATTCCCACGGGCCTTCCCCGGCGTCCTCTAGGGAAGGGACCTGTGGGGGAGGAATGACAATGGTGACAGCCGCCACCGTTTCTGGGAGACCCCTTAGAGCTGGGCGTGTGGCCAGGACGTGGGAAGGGGAGAGTGAACAAGCCTGGCAACAAGCCTGGAGAAGCTCCAGCACTGACAACTCCGCGGGAAAGCGGGTGTGGACAAGCACGGTGCGACCAGGGGAAGGGAGACGTGTGACGGAGTACTGGGACATGAGGGCGTCAGGGAGGAGAGCGTGCTGACGGCGTCGAGCCAAGTGAGATGAAGAACTGAAGAACCAGAACATCCAAACTGCGGTCTGAGGGTCCCTGGGACCCCAGCGGGCAGGGGTTCCACGCAGCCATTAGGACAGGTGCAGCAGGAACACAGTGAAGTCACAGGCTGCTGTGACCCACGCCGCTGTGAACGTGCACGCACAAGCTTTCACGTGGACGGAGGTTTCAGTTCTCTTGGACACGGGCTTGGGAGCAGAACTGCTGGGTCACCCGGCAACTCTAGGTTTACCCTTTGCAGGAACCGCCGAACTGTCTTCTGCAGTGGCTGTGCCATTCACAGTCCCACCAGCGGTGTGGGAGGATCGCTCCACATCCTCATCGGTATTTGTTATTATTCCTCTTTTGCACTAAAACCATCCAAGTGGGTGTGAAGTAATATCTCTGTGGTTTTGATTTGCATGTCAACATGGTTTACTAGCAAAACAAAACAACAAGCAAACAAACATCCTGCAAACAACTCACGTGCCCACCAACAGATCACTGATTTTGGTGTAACTACATGTGACAATGACGTAGCAATGTGAGATGAATGAGCTAGGGCTCTGTGCAGCAACACATATAAACCCTAACAATGTTACATTTTTACAAGAATGTGCAGAATATGATGCCATTTATACAACACTAAAAACATGTGAAATGATGTCATAAATTGTTCATGGATACATTCATGTGAGGTAAAAACATAAGGACATTCCAACTGCACTGCTAACAGGCTATTGCTTAAGCTGGTTGGTGGCTACACAGGTATCTGTGACTTTCGAAGACTACATCAGATACTTGTGACCTGAGTCCTGTCAGTGTTGGAGCAGAGCACGAATCAAACATGAAAAATTCAAAGGAATATGCATAATCACTTCTTGGGAGAAGTAGGAGGGCTTAAGAGGGATGCAATAAAGTCCAGAGAAATAAGCTATCAGAACAGACAGACAGAAAAGATTTGGAATAAATCAGTAACCAAAGTCGGCTACGGCAAAGCAGAGAGGAGGCCCCTACGGACACTGTGCAGAGAGGTGCAGGGAAGCAGTGCAGGGACAGGGCCCAGGGACAGGCCCCAGGGACAGGGCGGGCTGAGAGCCAATCGGGCCCTGATGTGTGGAGGAGGTGTGTACGCACTCTCTGAAGCGGCCAGAAACAAGTGTAACAACCTCGTTCTAATTACATTCATAGAAACTGTCTGAAACAGAGTTTCCTCTTTATTCACAGGCCTATCAAAATGATCTGATAAATCTAACGCAGCCCCAGGCTGGAAATACCAGGTAAATAATGAAACGTCTTGGCCTCCGAGTCCTGCAGCTGCCGCAGCATGGCTTAGCTGAGAAAGACGTGACCGGTAGCCTGCGAAGCGCAAAGATTCCCAGTGCCTCCAAATCTCTATTGTTTGGCAGAATGTAATTACATTTATGCTTTTGGCTACTGACTTGGAGTCCTGGGCTATTTTTCCAGTGTTTAAACTGTAAGGTCTTTCATGTTAGCAGTAACAAATAAGATCTGAGAAAGCCACAGTTCAGGCGATAAATCATGCCTGTCAGCCATGGGCCAAACAGAATCTAATACAATTGCCTTAAGATGGGGCTATCAGATCCAAAATAGAAATTTTCTGGAGGCATTACCAGAAATTCATTAAAAGCAGAAATCATAGAGAAGACAATGGGACCCCTTACCGTTGTCCAACAAGTATTCATAAAATGTATCAGCCAGTGAAGATTTCCAAAATTTCATTAGAATATGATTCCAGCAGACTGTCACAGTGCTACAATATTTAAGTATACTAAGTATTATACAACATCTTTTCTCAACTGTTACATAAACCCACACCACAACTACAGTGCAGTTCAATATTGTATCAGAAACCTCACACAGATCAATTTTTGATACCGAAAGTTGAGGCTTCAGTTTTCCAATTAAATGGGCTCATGAAGCACATGTAGACTCTGTGTATACCTGATAAAACCTCAAGCCCCTAAAATTTACTCATACTGGTTACAATCTATAATTTAAGACTGAAGAAATAATTTTTAAAATTACACTTCAAAAGCAGTAAAAGAAAAACTCCAACATGTTCAAAGCCAAAAAAAAAAAAAAAGTCAACAAATTGAGCACATTTCAATTAGCACTGCAAATGAGGTTTCAATTCCTTGCCCTACATAAAATTCTGGGTCAAGATCTGGATTTATGACTAGATGTTAAACCATTAAAGGTTTATTAAAGATCTCAAACTTCCATCTTTCACCATCTTTAGGCAGAATGGTATAAATATAATCCTTTTCGTTCATAAGCGTAGATGAAAATAGTCACAAACACTGATGACTAAAATACTCCCCCTCCAATGCCCAAGAGCCAGAATGCTGGACCACAAAGTCACTACATAGCCAAATCCCTATTATAAATGAAAACAAGAACCATTATATGGAGAATATTCCCAAAATTCTACTTAGTTTCTAAAATGTTATAAATTGGTGAGCAACCAGTAACAAGCAGCACAGAGGCAGACACTAGGCAGACTTCCGATAAATGTGAAAGAACAAATGGCAGAAAACGAGGGCACTGACCTCCCTGTCCTGCTCCCCTAAGGCTGCCGTCCAGGGACAACACAGTGAGTAGGAAAAGGCCAAACCTGCACTGGGAGAGAAAACAGTGTGAACAGGCCAATGGGCCTTTCAGGGAGAGAACACAGCCCACTTGCCTGTAAGGTCGGGATTAACATCCTGAAACACCCTTAACCCACAGGCAGTGAAGCCGCTTGAACTAGCCGGCAACCAGCCTTTTCAGAGTCGTCCTGAATACTGGGGCCCTATTTTACAGTTACAATCATATGGACAGCAGATTTGGTTTTTTCTTCCAAATTCAATGGAAAGACTAAAACTCAAATCGCCCTGAATAGGGAACAAAAACTTCATAACATCTCCACTAAAGCCCTCAGGAACTGACCGTGCCCTTTCAAAGGTTATAAGTGCCCAGTGTGGTCTGAGGCATCACATGAACCAACCGGAAGAGGTGAACTACTAAAATAATCAGGATGACCGACTGGCTCCACAGTGAGGAAGCCAGCAGGACTTCCTCAATCCCAAGCTGCCTTGGGCCCTGGCACTGAGCGGGCTTCACAGGCGGACCTACAACAGGAGGAAGAGAGGACCGTGGCGTAGAAGCGAAGGGCACGAACACAAGCCTCATCCCACCAGTCCGGCTGGCGCACAGATAGGCTGTTGTGTTCTGCACAGAACACCCTGCACAACAGAGCACGCCCTGCTACCTGCTTCCCGCGTCGGTCCCTTTCTGCACCTCTCTTCCAGAGAAAGATCACTTTAATCTCCCTGGGCGCTGAGGCAGCTCTGGAGTGACCGTCTACCAGGAGATGGATTCCAGGCGGGGTGACCTTAAGTCCCAGTCAGGACTCTGAGACATTCCGAAACCAACCTGAGTGTCTGAGTCAATGAGAGAACCCTCCTAGTCTCCTAAGTATCCTCCAAACGAAGACTGGTCACACTGGTGATCCAAGTGGACAGACACTGGTGCCGTGCAGCATACCCGGCACAGACCTAAGTGCCAACACAACACATTTGGAAGGAGTAAGCCAGCACTCACTTGACCAAAACCTAGAACAACCTCCTTTCTGAAAATAAGCACTTGCCTCATACAGCGGCCCAATAATTGGGTAGAAACAGGTTTAAGAGCCTCGATCTACACCTAGAGCACCCAAGATCATAATGCCAAGGGTACCAGACAGGTGCTAATGATCAACCGTGCAAAAGAAATAAGTAAAAACGAATGAAATTTGAAGCAGCACCGGCCTACCCAGAGCTGCTGGCCCACACTCTGTGCCTCCGAATGTACATCCGTAAATGAAATGGGAGTCCCTGTGAGCAAACGAGTGCTCTCAGGGCTCACATAAGCAGATCAATGCCTTTTCACTGAAGACCCCAGTACAGCAAGGGCACACACACCGAATCTTACTTCATTCACCCCAGTGAGTCAGTGTGCACCAGCTCCCAAGGCTGCCACCAGAGCGGGTCTAACCTTGGGGACACTTCTCAGGCCCGTCTATTTCAAGTATTATTAATAGGCCCCCTGGAGCCGCTTGGACTCAAGCTCCTCATGGCCTAAGCAAAGGCTGCCAGGACAGAAAGTCTCAGCCAAGGCAGCAACAAGGCACACAGCCTGAAGTGCAAACCTGCTTCTAGAACCTTGCGGGAGAAGGAGGAAAGTCACCCCCAACGTCATCTGGGGGTTTCTCCCAGCGGGACAAGGTGTTAACCCACAGCTGCTCAGGAGGCCACGGCCCGAGGAGAGAGAGAGAAGGCAGTTTTGCTGGTAACTCACAACACACTTGTAGAACCGAGGGGTCCATATTACCTAAACTCGGCCACCGGACCACATCTCACAGGACAATGAGTCACGAAGGAGGGTGTCCAGCTCCCTGCCACTCCAGCTTCGCATTTAGAACACAATCGTTTATGCACCTACAGTGCTTCCGGCCACGGAGACACGCTGGGCCCGCGGCGCGGGCTAAACACGGGAGTTCCCAAGTCCCCGAGCCGGTCGGGGCCTCGTCGTGCGTCAGAGACGGTTAGAAGGCTCGCCTCGCCGCCCATGTTCCAGCAGCGTCCCCTTCAGCTGAGTCTGTGTAGTGAGGAGTGTCTACTCCAGTCAATCCATTGCCAGCACTGCCAACAGGGCACAACTCCTCAACCATAACCCTCAGTATCTGCGCCCCTCAGATACCCAAACCGGAGGATGCTCAAGTCCCTCAGTCGGCCTCGGAGCCCATGGACACCAAGAGCTGACTACACTGCATCTGCAGGTGTTTAAAACTCCCCACAGCTGTCACCTCCCTCCTCTCTGACAGCGTGACACGCATGCACACTCCTGCACTTGGCAATCCGGGGTGGGAGCCGAGAGAGAGAGGGCAGAGGGCCAGTCTCAGAAGGGATCAGAGATCGAAGACCTGGTACGGGAGGGACGGTGCCCTCAAAGGAGGTGCATCCCTCAGGGCGAAATTACAACGTGCACGGTAAGCACCGGGCTCTGTGAGTGGAGTCACCGCAAAGGAAACGGGGCTACTGGGTTTCGCTAAGAAAACTGTGCTTCAGTGGACAGTGACTCGGGAAAGGAACACGTGGACACGAGAGCTGGGCGGCACGTCTGTGTCCTCTCTGAGCCCAGGGAACGGTTCCAGTCTCCTTACTATCGCGGGCGCACTGGGAAAGTAATGGCCCCCTTCCCAAAGGGTTCAGAAACGTAAAGTGACGCGCGTGGGCCTGTCAGCGTCTGTCCTATTTACGAGCAGCTCCTCATTAGGTGGGACATAAAGCTCTGGGATGGAAATCTGAACTAATCCTCTCCTCTCGGATCGGCCCGGTAACAGCTCTGGGTTTCAGATTCCTCCTCTGGGGACCGGGAATAACGACGCTCGCTGGCACACCCACTTCCAAGGGTCACTGCTGAGCGTCACATCAGGAGATGAAGGAGAAGTCGTGTCAAACAGCGAAAGGCCACACAAGCGCTGGGTGCTGCCTCAGAGGCGCTGTTATGAGCAGAGTAACAATGGCTACGAGTAGGGTGGAAAGAAAAGTGACACGTGACACGTGGTGAGCAGCAGTCTCAGGCTACCGGCTTAAACACTGGGGGACACGCGTCGACACAAAACCGAGTTATTACTTAGAAGTGGGCTCTCATGCCAACACCTTCAGTCTGCGCTGACAGCAGGGGAAAATCAGGAAACAGGAAGAGGGGTGTCCGGCTCTCAGCTCACCCCAGCAGCCCGGAGGCTCCAGGTGGGGCGGGAGGGGGGCGTGGGTCACACAGTCCCCCATGCAGAGAGGACAGCGGTGAGGTGAGCGGGGAACAGCGTGTGCTGCACCTCCACACGGGGGGGGGGGGGGGGGGGCACGAGACCTCCAGAGGGGGCTCGGGAGAGAACGGGAAAGAAGGCAAGGCCCTTCCACAAGCATCCAACAAACCAAGCGACTCAGGGGGGTTCTCCACCGGGGGGCCCTAGGACGGTCAGGGCTCAGAAGAACAGGGGCCGCGCCAACCAGGAGGTCGGGGCCAGGCGCTGCAGCCCGCGGGAATCACAGCGACCGGGCAAAAGCAGAGGTGCGCATTCCGCAGGCCGGCCTCCTGCCCCGGCCCAGGGGCGCCCTCCTTCGCGGGCCCAGGCCACGCACACGGAAAGCGGAGCGCTGGGGCCGGGTGTCCGGCGCTGGCGGTGCACGG
>PVJL010012284.1:11829-38032 GCA_004026885.1 Lyroderma lyra
GGGGAGGGGACGCCGGGGGGATGGGGAACGCCGGGGGAGAGGGGACGTCGGGGGAGAGGGGCACCGGGCCGGGAGGAGGAGACATTGGGGGAGGAGGGGGCGCGCGGCGGGGCCGGCGGGGCTCACCTGGTGGAGCGCCGTCAGGCCGTCCACGTTGGCCGTGTTGACGTCGGCTCCTCGGGCCAGAAGCCTCGTCACCTCGTCCGTGTCCCCGCTCGAACAGGCGGCCAGGAAGACCGCGCCGTCTTCGAAGCGGACCCGGGGGCCCCCGCGGCGCGCGCGCGGCTGCCGCTCGACAGACTCCTGCTCGGTCTGCGAGCCCCGCCAGCGCCTCAGCTGCTCCGCTCGCCGCGCGCGCGCCGACTCGGCCCGCTTCCCGCCTAGGTGCCCCGGCTCGGCCATCGCTCAGGCTCGGCTGCCGCGGCCGTTCCGCCGCCACTTTATCGCTGCCGCTCGCGCTGCCGCCGCCTCCTCCCTCAGCGCGCGTCAGCCGGGAGCAGAAGGCGGAGACGCCCGCGCCGCCATATTTACTCCTCCGCCGCCAGCGCCGCCCGCGCGCTCCCTCGACTTCAGCACGCAGGCGCGGCGCGCCCCGGGGCACCACGGGATTTGTAGTCGGAGACCGGCACCAGCGGAGCCCCGTGGCCTTCAGGGAACTACTAATCCCTGGATGCATCAGGAAAGGGGCGAGGACCCGCAGCTCCCTACTTCGCCGGGGGACCCAGTGGCGGGGTCACCTTTGCCCTAAAGCTGGAACAGACTCTGGAACGGCAGCAGCCTCCTTGGGCATTTTGGGAGTCGTAGTTTATTCTTCGTATGACTATCAGCTAACCTTGGCTCCGCAATGATCACATCAGTGCTTTGAAATGGAAAAGGGGCAGTGATTATCCCTATTTTCTACTGGGGAAAACTAAAGTACCTGGTTCTAAATCTGGAGTTTTATTAACGTTTTAACAGATAATACATTATCATGTATTAATCACAGTGAGTGCCAATGTGCGTGGGGAGGAGGGGCACGCATACATATACAGTATTACACACAGTACGTAAATAAAAGGCAAGACTTCTCCGACAGGCATCTTTTATTTGTAAGAGGAATAATAATGTTTCACAGGGTGTATGTGCATCAAATAAGTGAACGTATGCAAAAACACGGAGTACTGTCCCTGGCATATGGCAGCTTACAATAAATAGTATTAAGTTCCCTTCATTTCCCTCCTCCTTTGCCCTTTTTCTGGATCTTAAATTCTTAGGAGACAGAATGATGTTTTGTCTTCCATAATTTCCCCCCAAAGCTACAAAAAGAAACTGGAGCACAGTACTAAACTCCTCAGGCAGCAAATTGGACATTTTCGTAGTCACAGTGAACTTGATTGTAAAACCTGTCAGACTGATTTAATAACTATACCCCGGGGGTCTTAGCCCTGGACAAATATAATTAAATGTGTTATCCATAATGAAAAAGAACATATACTACTATTAAGTTTTTCAAACTTTTCTGTACCTTTGAAGCTTTTCATTTAAAAAATGCTGCAACAATTATTAGGTCATTGTAAAGGGAAACTTTATTATATTCCATCATGTGAACATTTGCCTGGGCCTAAAATGAAGTTACATGTAAATGCAAAATATTGTTTAATAATACTATGTCTACCTACAATAGGCATTAATTAGATATTCTTCAATATTTTATAAATACTAATTCTTACAGCATCTTTGTGAACTGTGAAGGAAAATGTGCATAAAAAAGGTGTAACATATACTTTATATAGCCTTGTTTTCCTTGCTAATAGTCACCACAGAACTTGTCATCCCTCATCATCTATTGTGATTAAAATTTCTATGTGATACTTATAATTGTCAACATGGAACCTCTTCTTATTCCAACTCAACCTCTTGCTGATAATTAAAATTGCCCATAGCTCTCAAATAGAACGCTCCTTATAGGATAAAAGAAACACTGATAATAAATCAGATAGAAAAGAATACACAGCTGGAAGCCTGACCCTCTGCAACAAACCACTATTAGCTAAACTGCCAATATAGCAAGAAAGCCAAAAAGTGAGACAGGGGCAAGGTTTCAGCATAATCACTAAAATCTCAGGGAGCACACCTCTGACAGTGGTCCATGCACCACTTTGTCTGTTCCTGGTACACAACAGCTGCTCAAAAAAGTACATATAACTGAACTATATTTCACTGACATCCTGATTTTTTTTTTTTTTTTTTTTTTTTTTTGCTATATGGGTAGCTCCCTCACTGGGAATCGAACCCAGGCCGCAGCATTGACAGCGCCAGCGCTGAAGCCTTAAGCCACTACACCATCAGGGAATTCCATCCTGATTTTTTTTATAAGGATTTTTTAATTGGGATAAAATTTTCAGGGATCAAAAATGTTACATTTCTTTTGGTTGTATTCTTTTCACATTCAGAATCAGGGAATAAGAAATACCTGGTTCCAGTTGTATAAATAAGCTAAAATTAGCCAAGTCCAGGAGAGGTATGAACTTAAATTTCTAAAAGAATTCAGTCTCCATACCAGGAAGTTCCAGGAAGTACTTCCTTACTCTATTTCCCCCTTGACATAGTAAGTGTACTACCTTCTTTGGACATTAAAAAAAAAAATAGCTAAATTCCTTGGATAATTTAAGTTCATATTTACCTTGAAAGAATGTACAAGGGCTGTCCAGAAAGTATCCAGCCAGGTAATATGAAAAAGAGGCATTGATGGCTGGATTATTTCCAGACAGCCCTGGTCTCCTATCTTCCAGCTGATTTTGGAAAGCAGTACTAATTTTTACAACCTAATTACGTCCTTCCCCAACCATGGCTAAAAGTAAACTTATACAATCAGTTCACTGAACAAACATGACAGTTTAGATTTCCTAAATAAGTATCGGTTCAAAAGTAAATATATTTTATGTACGAGTAAATCCTGACAAAGGATGAGACCTGTATGCAGTTTACGAACACCTTTAAGCCTTTATCCCCACTACATAACACAATTCCCTCTGGTGGACAAATGGAAACTACACATTTAGCCCAAGGAGGTGTGTGTGTGTGTGTGTGTGTGTTTTCCTTTACTCAATCCTTTGGTTGGTTGCCAAAACAGCAGGTAGTTGCTTCTTGTATCCTGCCATCTCTCCTCCAGGATTCTTTACGTTTGTCATTCACAAGCTACTTTAGTTGGTTCGTCACTCAGACCGGTGTGAGCATCCCCAGGGCGGAATCTGCACCGAGCCCTAGTGCACGTGTGGGCCTCTCGAGCAGAGCGCCCATACCGTGCGGTGGTCACGGGGAACCCCCCGCAGTGGTCACAACTGGTCGGCCAGTTTGGGAAGACCGGCCATCTCTCCTCGGCACCCAAAGCCAGCAACGAGCTGAGAGCAGCGTGGTGGGGGCTGGGGTGGGCGTGTATGCCGGAGGCCAGTGGATTCCAGCCAGTCCCCTGGGCCGGAGCCCGTCCGATGCGAGTCTTCGCCGGCCGGCTTGGTCGCTGGACATCAGCAGGGGCTTCCCGGGTAAGGAGCCGGGAATTCGAACTTCTGCCCCGCGTGGAGCCCTCGGCCACGAGGGAAGAGTCGCCGCCTCCCCAGGGCGCCGGTTCCGTTCCGAGTTCTAACAGCCCGAACGCTTCTCGGAGCTACGTCTGCATCCCATCCGCGGGTGTTACACGCGTCCTCGGAAGCGCTGCATCCTCCACGTTAAACTTTAAAGTAAGTAACGGGAAGTACCACGACCCCCCGCGCCGGACCCAACGTTCCCGCTTCGGCGAGGTCGTTCCCAGCGCCTGCGCCGCCCGGACCGCAGAGCCGGCCTCGGAACCGGCCTCGCAGCCGCACGGCGTATAGGCCGTGCTCACAATCCCAAGCACCCGCAGTCGGAGGGGACCCCCCACAGCGTCGCGCGCTTGTATTTGAAGCGGCGCGGCTGCGAGCGCGGACCAATGGGTGGCTGCGCTCGTTTCCCCGCCGCGCTGCGGGCCAATCGCGACCCGCGCGGGCGGGAGGCGGGGCGACGCCAACCGCGGGTTCGGGCATGCGCGAGAGCGCCGCGGTCCAGCGCGCTGTTGGGCGTTGCGCACGGGGAAGCGAGGCGGCTGTGGTTCCAGTCCCCGCGGCGGCGCCTGTGGGTCCCGGGTGAGCCTGGTGTGCGGGCTCCCTCCGAGGGGGAGCGGCGGCTCGGACGGCGCCCGCGCGTCTCGGGTCGGGGCGGTCGGCCTATGGGAAGGCGCGCGGGCGGGCGCGCTAGCGGCATCGGCCGGGCTTCGCGCCCCGCTCCCCGCGGGGTTGCGCAGCGTGAGGCGCCGCCGAACCCGACCAGGGTCGCGACTCGGACCGCGCCCGGTGAGAGGCCGTCGGAGAAAACGGCGGTGCCGGGGGCGGGGCCGTCGGAGCGAGGCCGGGGGGCGGGGCTGAGTCGGGGGCGGGGCCTCCTCTAGGGAGCCGTGGCCCGCCCCTTCACGCGCCTGTGCGCCGCGTCCCCGTTTCACGTAAAGGTGCGCTTTGCTCCCTGTGGATGCTTCTGTCGTGGTCGTGGGTTCCCTGTCTGCTTACTGAGAGAAAGTAGTACAAATCTGTAAGGGAAAGGTGTGAACGGCGAGATTAACTGTGTAGCGAAGTCATGCCCCCAGGGGATGGGCTTGAAGGTGTGGCGAGGAGGTTCGGAAGTCCCCCGTCTTTATTGTGGACTGGAAATCTAGCAGGACAGTTGCAGGTTCCAGTCCCCGCAAAGTAAACAGGAGCTGACAGGCTGTTTTCCAAAGCAGCTGCGTCGTTTTGCGTTCCCTTCTGCTTCCCCACATCCTCCCCAACACTTAGATTCTGTTTGATTATCGTTCCCCTTCCGGGAGTGAAGTTGTAGCTCATTGTGGATTTGATGTGCATTTTCCCTAGTGACTGATGACGTTGGGCATCTTTGCAGATGCCGTCGCAGTTTTATTGCACTTTGTCCTGGAAGCGATTGCCAGGACCGAAGGCAAGGGAGGGTTAGAAGGGGAGAAATAAGCTGATGATTTTGGGATTGGCTGTGCAGGGTTACCACCAGCTGCAGCCCTGCCACCCAAATAGATTCCTCGTTAGCCCTGTTAAGGCTCTGGTTAAAAATTCGCTTATAAATATCTGAGAGTGACACTCTCTCCATGTCCTTGTCCTCGCTCCTCTCACAAAGCAGATGATAGACTTCCTCTCACAGCTGATATACCTTTCCGTGCCAGGCATGCTGAGGACACTGGTGAGCAACACTGGACCCAGGCTCTGCCTCATGCGTTCATGGTTTATCCGTGGAAACAGACATTGATTTAAAACATGGAGTGTTTTTGTTGTTTGTAGAACTTGCATCCTTTATACTTTTTTGTTTTGTTTTTGTGTGTGTGTATGTGGATAGTTCCCTGGCCGGGAATCAAACCTAGGCCGCAGCGCTGACAGCTCCAGTGACGAAGCCTTAAGCCACTACACCGTCAGGGAACTCCTATACTTTATTTTAAGGTTTTGTTTGCTTGAATAGATAACAAGAAGGAATGGAGAAATCACAGACTCCCTTCTCGGAACAGGGTTTAACATGAGGAATCTGTTTGTCCTTCCGTAGATTGGAGCCGTGTGCTAAAAACCCCAGTCACCACTGCTGTCTGTTTCGTGCTTGTCCCTTTTCTCCCCAGTGAGTCCCGGCCAGCTTCACTGCGGCTTGGTGGGCGGTGTGGACTCCTGTCACCTGTGGATCATGCAGAGAGTTTCCCGTCTGAGGAGAGAGCTGAAGCTGTTAGCCACGGAGCCACCGCCGGGCATCACGTGCTGGCAAGAGACCGACCAAATGGACCACCTACGAGCGCGTGGGTATCCGCATGCCTGCGACCGGGCATGGCCCCCGAGAAGGGCACTGAAATCTGAGCATTGTCCTTCTGCCGCGCCCGCCATCTTCCTACCCAAACGGGCTTACGTGTATGAAAGGTCCACTTGACGTTGCTTCTTCGCCCTCATGCTATACCTTTGGCTGATCTGCAGCCGAGATTCGGGCCTCAGCTCTGAGGCAGCACGCCACGTATCTGCGAGGCCAGACAGGAAACACAAATGCTTAGAGTCAGACACGGCAGACGTGCTGGCCGCATGCGATGGGCGGCTGCGTTGCCGACTTCTGTCTCGATCTCCTGTGTGTCCTGGGTTTGACACCATCAGCTTGTTGGGTGTGTGGTGTGAGGACTGGGGAAAGCCCTGAGAGAGAAGTGTAGTCGCAGACCTAGCCTGTCTGTGAGACCACAGACTAACTCAGGTCCGTGTGGTGTCATTCAGGTCATCCGATGACAGTCGCCTTTTTCTTCTTTTGTTTTCAGAAATACTAGGTGGGGCCCACACCCCTTATGAAAAAGGTGTGTTCACGCTGGAGATCGTCATTCCTGAGAGGTCAGTGTGACTTAGGTTCTGAACCTGCAGCGTGAGGCACGGTTATGGGAACACAGCCGTGTACCCAAGTTCAGTGTAGCAGGTGACGGCCCTGACAGGCACCCTGACTCCGTGCTGGAGCAGGTAGAGTGCGACGTGGCTCCATCCACGTTATGTGGAGAACGCGTGTTTTAATGCTGTCTTCCCTGCTTTTCATGATAAAACCCGGGGGGCACAGAAGGTTGGCCTGCAGGGCTGTCTTCCCGGAAGCTGTGGGTGGTGCGTTAAGCAGCATGTGTGGATGGAACCTTGCTGATGCCCCGTGCTTTCAAAGGTACCCGTTCGAACCTCCTCAGATCCGATTTCTGACTCCAATCTACCATCCGAACATTGACTCTGCTGGCAGGATATGTCTGGACATCCTCAAGCTGCCGCCCAAGGTGAGCAGCGGGTGAAGGGCTAACGGCACAGCACGCAGCGGTCCTCGTGTGGACACTCTGGGCCGCTGCCTGTCTGTCTGTGTGCAGGGCGCCTGGCGGCCGTCCCTCAGCATCGCGACTGTTCTGACGTCCATCCAGCTGCTCATGTCGGAGCCCAACCCCGATGACCCGCTCATGGCCGACATCGTAAGCACACACGCCCCCTCCTCGACGGCTCTGGCCCCCCGTGTGGGAGTCGCTGGAGCTGACCCTGTGCTTGGGTTTTGTGTCTCAGTCCTCAGAATTTAAGTACAACAAGCCGGTCTTCCTCCAGAACGCCAGGCAGTGGACAGAAGCGCACGCGAGGCAGAAGCAGCAGGTACGCTCTTGCTCCTGCGCTCAGTCCGTGAAGGGTCTGGACCTCGACACGTGTGAATGTCCGCTGTGCCAAGTCCATGCTGCACTCTAGAGTGATGAGGTGCTCTTCTCTTACTGGAACCTTCTGAATAATTATTCAGTGCAGTAGCCCAGTAGCTGACCCGCTAGTGGATTTTCCCTGCTGGTTGTCCCCGTTGACCACACTGAGGGCAGGCAGCTGCTGGCGGATCGTTTCGTGCCCTGGGGGCAGTGCACAGAGACGAGGGGGCTCTGTCTGCAGGGATCAGGCAGTGGGGGGACAGACTTCCCTTATGGAACCGCTCGTGGAGGAGCGAGAATGGGAAACTCGCCCCGTGTACACGGATGGTTTCCTCATTTAACCACATGCGAGCTGCAGGGACACAGATGAGCCCACCTGCCACTTGCTGCTAGGCCACCCTGTGGACTGTTACGCAGAGGTAGTGTCACCTCTGGAAGGAAACGGCTGAAAGGTGGGGAAGGTGGAGGAAGACGCCATGGGTGGGAGGGCCGCTCGGGAGGACCTGGAAGCAGTGTGACGGTGCCCGTGTGTCCCCATGCCAGCATCCCCATGCCAGCATCACTGTCACCTTCTGCTTCACTCCTTAGGCTGAGCCGGAGATGCCTGGTGACCTCGCAGAGGCCGATGACGCAGGAGCATGCCACATGACCCAGAAGAGGAGAGCTGGGCACCTGGGAGGCACGGAAAAGCGGTTCCGCCCCGGCGTGTAGGGCTCGGTGCCGGCCGGCCCTCGTGGACGGCCCTGTGCCAGGATGGTCTGGCGGCCTGCTCGCGAATGTGTGCTCTGTATTTGATGACATGATCATTTTTGTGTCCTGCAGAACAGCCTTGTATATTTATACACCCTGCTCTGCACTGATTCTCGGAGCGCGGTTTGTTTTACTTAGCTTGTACATACGTATTTTGAAACCCTTTGAACCTGAAAAATAAACAGTCACTTCATGTTGAGTATGTTTATCCTGAATGTGTGTCTGGAGCAGATTGGCCAGAGAGCTGCTCCGTGAGAACGTTAGAACAGCTGGGACTGTCGCCCTTCACTGTGTCAGCTCACCAAGGTCCCGGGGGACCCTGCGTGTGATGTCAATGTGCCGTTGCCGCTCGAATCGGCGCGTTGGCCCTGGGCCTTCAGACCCGCACGCACAGAGTGAGCCCACACTTCCCTTGTTAACAGTCTGCAGCTCTCAGCTTCTGCGAGTTACACGGCTGGTCAGAGTTACGTGGTGTGGCTTGCTTTCCTTACGTATTTATGGGACACCTACTGTGTGCCGAGCACGGTGCTGACGTTTCAGAGTACAGTGGTGAGGAAATCAGACGCGGGATGAGCCAGGAATCCTACAGACTTAAGCAGGGATTTTCAGTCCCTTTCCGTCCCTAGCTTCACGGCATGGCAAGTCCTGCTCTGAGCACTGGGATGCCCGGCTTGGCACCCCTGCTTGTGGTTTTACCACACACTTGACTTGTCTTTATGTCCATTGGGGACAGAATCAGCTAAAATGGAAGGAGCTTGACATGCCAAGGGACAGGTGGGAACTGTAATGTCCCCATCGGTACCCCACTGCAGTGTGACACCTTGGTGGCCCATACAGGGACCACACATCTCTGACAGGCAGTCCCACTCGTGCCCGTGAGTCCCAATCCCTCGGTCTACAGCAGCTGTCAAACATGTGGCCCAGAAGATGAGAACGTGACATTGTGTAGCTTGTTAGTGGTGTGAACTGCCCCCTCTAAGGAGTTCTTGAACCCAGTCCGTCACGGCTCTCTCTAAAGCCCGGGAATTACTTTACTCCAGGCTTGTCTCCTGTGCCCACACATATTGAACTCCAACTTGGGGGTCCCAGATACCACCCATGAGCCACTTGGGGTGCAGAGTTGCAAGCAAAACCCAACTCGGACTGGAGGTGGTGACGCGGGCAGTGCAGCCCAGGGCAATGCCTTCCTCATCGGCTGTCTGCTCCCTGGGCACGGTGCCCGCCGTAGTGAGCAGCCGTGTGCCTCCTCACTGGGGTCCCGCGGCCGGGACCACCCCGAGGCCTGTCACTGGCCAGGAAATGCCACGTGCTGACCAGGGTGAAGCCCACATGTGAGGACGGTGGGTTTGGGACAGCTGGGGGAAAGGAACGCCTCCTGCAGGACGGAACCCTGCACACCAGGTTGTCACCCAGTCCTGTCAGCCCCACCTCCACCGCGAATGCAAGAGCCAGCCACCACCTTCTGTCACTTGTGTCACAGTCCCAGCCTCTGCCTGTCTCCTTGTCCCTAGTGTTGGCCTCCTACAGTCCACGCTTCTCAGCAGCAAGAACCTCTTCATGATGGAAAAGCCAGATTTAACTCCATCCTTAAAACTCTCCTCTTATAATTAGAAAACGATCCCACCTCCTGCCCTGCCCCTCGGCTCCAGGCCCAGCCCCTGCCCCTGGCCACTTACCTGTCCCCCGGCTGCCCCCACCACCCCGCAGGCCAGCTCCTGGACATGCCCAGCTGCTCCTGCCTCAGCGTTCTCACAGATGCCATCCCCTTGGCTTCCATACCGTCCCTGCTACCTCAGCTCAAACACAGCTGGCCAGCAAGGTCCTTGTCCCTTCTGAGGGGGAACAGAGCCCCGGGCACCAGCCCACAGCCCCGATGGCACTCACAGCACGGCACCTGTCTGAAAACGTGTCCGTATGTACACTGTCTGAGCACAAGTGCTGGGCTAGTGGCTGCGGGGACTGGGCTCTGTACGTGCAGGTCACTCGAAGCCGTCCATCCACCTCTGACCCCCAGTGCGAGGACTCGGGCTGGAGGAGAGCCCGGCGGGCGGGCTAGAAGCATGGACTCAGGGTCCCTTGTTCCAGCCCCGGCCGGGCTGGTCACCGGCTGTGCCCCAGTGTGCCCGCCACCTTTCCACACTCTGGGTTTCTCCTGACAACGCGGACCATGGGAGATCTCATGCCCGAGGCTGATGTGAGCACTGACGATGCACATGCAGTGCCCGGCACACTGCTGGCATCACTGAGTGCCTAGTGGGATGGGGGACACTGCGGTCCCAGCCCTGCCCCGTGCCTGCTCTGTCCTGGGACAGGCGAGCTGAGCCCCGTCTCTCAGCTCCAAACCCCTAATTAAAGAGAGGTTACGTCCGTGACTGGTCACATAAACTGCAGATTCCCAGTGCCCCTGTCCTGCAGCCTGGGAGGAGGCTACCCTAAATCAGAACAGACTGTACCACCCACCTCGCGGGCAGCTACTTATCCTGAGGCTGCGCTGGGAATTCCACACACACAAACACAGCTCCTTTTCCATCGGCGTGCGGCCCCCTGCCCGGGCTGTCTTGTTTAGGTTGGGGCAGCCTGAGCGCGGCGAGGACAGGCGGAGGGGTGGGGCTCAGGTTCCAGAACCTGCCCCCGAGGCCGGCTGGCTGCAGGGACACTGGACGTCCTGCACCCTACGAGACCCTGTCCCATTCCTCCCACCACCTGCATCCTTCCCCAAAGACAGCTGTGGAGGCGTCGCTTCTCAGAGCCCCCCCAGCGGGGGCGCTGCCTCCGGTCCTAGAGGACCCGGCCAGCCAGGGTCAGGTCGACCTTCCTTGTGGCTTTCCCCCCCAGACCTCAGAAGGTGACGGCGGGGGCTCCTCCTCCCTCACGGCCAGGGGACCCTTCACACCCGCAGCAGCGGGCCCCCCGTGAGCCGCAGCCTCGCTGCCTGGCGCCCCCCTTCCTCTTGGGAGTTGTTCCCAGGATGCTTCCCCTTCCCTCGTGCAGCCACGCAGGCCCCCGGCCGGCCCGCGCGTGTGGGACCAGGTACCATCTCTCGGGCACTTGCGTGCCGGGCACCGGTGGGGCTCCTCACGTGACAGCCCTCCCCCAGTGGTGTCAGTGACCTTCAGTGGAGGCACCGCCACCGTCTCCGTTTACTAGGGGGAAAGGCAAACGCACGGACGAGCTGCTGTCAGGGGCAGGCCTGGCCCCAGCGCCGTAGGTAAGAGCAGCACAGAGGCCGCTGGGACGTGACCGCATCCGTCTCCGCTCCCCCCACAGCAGCTCGGCCTCAGGGCTTCCAGCGTTCCCAGTGCCACCGCCCTGGAGGGTGGGTCCTGCCCCGGGGGCAGTGTTTGGAAAGACCTTGCCAACCAAACAGAATGCACTTACGTGTGCTGAATGATTTGCTTTCTGATACCGTGTCACTGAAGGCTGGCACGCGACACACGTAGCTTCAGAGCCCGTGAGAGTTCAGGCAATTCCAGGGCACCTGCGCCCAGCCCACGCGGCCTGTCCACTCAGGTCAGCTCCCAGCAGGCCCTGGGGGCCACAGGCTGTGCAGATGGAGGGCTTTGTCAGGGGCCCCGGGTTAAGCCCAGGCCAACGAGGTTACTGCTATGGGAATGTGCTCAGAGCCCTCCCGGCACTGCATGCACCTGACTCTCCAAGACAGGGACATGGCGTCGCGTACGAGCATCTTCCCAAACTCGTTTTAATACGCAGTCTTTCAGCACGGCACATCTCGGGGGGGATGGGACACACGGCGCATTCTGTAGCATCCACGAGTCACGGGGCAGATGCCCAAATGCCTTTGGTGGTCCCCTTGGCAATGGCTGGTCCTGGGTGGTCAGCCCCAGCCCCCTATCCCCTGTCCCTCTCTTCCCTTAAGCAGGCGGGTTTCCTGGTCTCGGGCCCACAGCTTCAGGCATGCCTGGGAGAGAAGGGCAGGTGGGCACACCGGGCTGAGAGGCGCACACTGACGGCCACGGCGGGCGGAGGCCAGTGCAGGCGGGGCCAGGCTGTCCCGCCGTGGGCCACGCTGCCCAGTCTCGGGGGCCCTGTCTGACGAGCAGCCTAGAAGTATGAGGCAGGGGCGGAACCCCGGTCCTGGAAGCCCCTGCCTGCGGACTGGTCCCCGCTGGCTGGAGCAGGCACCTCCGCCCTTGATGGCAGTCCCCCATCCATGGCAGGTGGCCAGTCCCCGGAGCGGTTCCCCTCCGGCCTGAGGGCCCCGGGCTGCTGAGAGATGAGCGTCCCTGTGGGGAAGCCATAGGTGTCCAGCCCCAGGGGCCGCCCAGTCTCAGATGCTTCCAGAATGAGATCCACATCAGAGAAGGCCACCAGGGCCTGGGTGGAGTCGCAGGAGCTCTTCTCCAGCTCGCTGGCCACGGCATGGTGGGCCAGGGGCCGCGGCGCCCCCGAGCGCAGCCGCCGCAGGTCCTCCCGTGCGTGCGGGCTGAAGAGCAGGTACAGCAGCGGGTTGAGACCGGCCGGCAGGGGCAGCACCACCAGCAGCACCGACTTCACAGCCTCGGGGGTGACCGGGAAGAGGCCGAGCACGGAGGCGAAGCTGAGGAAGGCCACGGGGCAGTATAGGAGCCCGTCGGCGAGGATGAGCCCGGCCACGTGCCTCACCAGGGCGCGGTCCCCCCCTGTGCCCAGGTCGCCCCCCGGCAGGCCACAGTAGAGTCTGATGTAGGCGCCGGCCACGACCAGGAAGCACGATGCGTTCAGCATCACCAGGGCCACCGCAAAGCCCAGGGCCGCCGGCCGGCCCTCGGGCGGGGTGTAGGGCAGGCAGAGTGGGGAGGCCCCATACTCCCCCACCGAGGCTAGGGGCAGGGCGGCGGCCAGCCCGGCCAGCGCCAGGCAGCCCAGGGCCCCCACGCGCACGCTGCCCGGGGAGGGCGCCTTCCCGTAGGCCCGGGCACAGGACGCGGAGACGCTGCACTGCACGGCGGCCAGAGTCAGCAGCAGCACCGAGGCCTCGGACCCCAGCACCGCCAGGAAGCCGGTGGCCCGGCAGCCCAGCCCCGTCTCCCAGCGGGCCCCGAACTCAGCGAACTGGCCGAAGGTCAAGGCGTCAACAGACGCCAGGAGGCCGCAGGAGATGCCGGTCAAGGTGTTGGCGCCCGCCATCGCACCGACCACGAACTTGACCGGGGGCAGGGGCTCGGGCCCCACACCAAACACACTCAGCAGCACCAGCCCATTACAGACGACCGCCAGCAGCACGATGGCCCACACGGCCAGGCGGATGCCCCAGCTCTCGAACAAGTGCTGGCAGGGCTTGAAGGGACCTGTCGGAGAGAAGACGGACGTCATCCCTGGCCAGAGGACGCTGGACACGGTCCTGGGGACCAGGCCAGAGAGGCCGACAGGGCCTATGCCGTCAGGGCCTGCCCGTCTGAGGGAGGCTAACCAGCTGGGGTCAGGGGCGGGGGCCATGAGGTCACACACAACGTCCACGGAACTGGCAATGGAGTGAACGCCCCCGGCTACACTTAGAAACACGGCCCCACGCAGGTGGGCATGGTGCCCGCCCGGCCAGCGAGGCACGGTCAGGCAAAGCCATCTCTGCCAAGGGGCAGCGTTTGCAAGACAGGAGAGCAGGCTGGCAGGAGGGTGGGCAGAGGACCTCAGCCTCGGGCTGCGGCGGCTGTGAGGACCCTGCAGGGATGGGCCCCGGCCGTGTGCATCTTACAGGTGGACTCTCCCTGGCCCTGGGACAGGGACACAGAGCACGTTCACTGCTCACGGTGTCAGGCAGGACGGGGGAGGCGCGTCACAGCACACAAATGAAAACACGGCCGCTTCTGGGCTCGCGCGTGCACTAGAGGCTGAGCTCCGGGTGTCCCCACCTGCCTCCTGGGCTCTGGCCTCCAGCCACCCGGTCACTTGGGACACGATGTTTATCCCCTCCCCTCAGTGTCAGGCTGCTGGTCTGCGATGCGTGCAGGTAGCTTGGGCATGTTTTTATTTTTTGCCAAGAAATGATCATTAGAGACGCTTTGGAAAATGGAACGTCGAAAGTTAAAACTACTTAGAGCAAACGCGTCATTTCGGTGCACAGATTTTTAAACTAAACTTCCATTTCCCTTTTTGGAAGCTAAAACTGCTGTCCCACGCCCTTCTCCAAATCTCTCTGTCCCTCCAAAAATGGTTTTCACAGGCGGAACTACGCCTCCAGCGGGGGGCACCCCCATTTATTTGGCCCACTTGGGTGTGAGCCCTTCTCAAAGCCAAGTTCGAGCGGCCTCTGTCTTTCCCGACGTCGCCCCCGCCCGGCGCTGCTGACCCGGGTCTCACGCGAGCCCCGTCGGAGCCGCGTCCGCGCCGCGAGGCCCGTGGCGTTTCCAAGTCTGAACGCCGCGCCGCGGCCGCCGCCTCCCCGCGCGGCCAGCAGAGGGCGCGCCGCCGCCGCCGAGCGCGGGTTCGGGTGTCGGCCCAAGCGCAGCGCGCAGGGGTGAAGGCCAAGGGCGCGCGGGGGTGAAGGCCAAGGGCGCGCGGAAGGCGGAGATGGGGGGCACAGCGACGCCCACTGCGCACGGCTTCCCCACCCTTCTGAACGGTGCCCGGCCCGGCCTGCTGGCCTGTGCCCCCCGAGAGGCGAGTCCAGCACCTTAGGCTGCACGGCACCCCGAGGAGGAGCCTCAGGAGCCCCCGGGGCCCGAGGGCCACGCAGTGCCTGAGGAATCAGCTACCCAGGGGAAAGGCGGGGCCTGCCCTGCTATCTCCTGGGGGGCAGGGGGCAGAGACGGGTGGGCAGCGGCCTTCCAGAGACCCCGCGCCCCAGGTTCTGGGGGTCTCAGACTGCGGGAGCCTCCGAAGCCGTCCCACCCCAGGCCTGCTGCACAGTGGGCTCCGGACTGTGCCTGCTCCATTCTGTCCCCAGCAAGGAAGCTGCCTCTCCCGGAGGTATGGCCGCTGACTGGCTGATGCTAACGGTGCTTTGGCCCCGTCCCCTCCCCCTGCAGACCCTCCCCTAAGCGGCCGCCGTGGGAAGGAACCCCATTGCCTTCCCCAGGGTCCACCAGGAGGGCTGTCCTCCCCACAGAGGTGACTCTGGGGCAAAGGACGTGCCCGAAGCTCAGCCACAAACACGCCAGGAGGTACCTGCATCCCCATCCCGCCCCTGAGCCACCTCCTCACCTGGGACAGGGCTGCACTGGACACTGTGGTGCGGCTTTGTGTCCTCCGTGTCCAGCTGGAGCTCGTCCAGGTCCAGGTCATCTGAGCGGGCAGAAGACCAGACAGTGGCTCAGGCCCTAAGACCCACCTTTCTCCAGATGCGCCCCGCTCTAAGAGGTCACCCCAAGTCGCTGTGCTCAGCACGGGCCCTGCCAGCGGCCCTACACATGGGAGTGAACACTGGGGTGGGGTCCCTGTCACCCACGGTGGCCTGTCTGCACTGCTGTCTCCTCACAGCAAACGTTTCCCCCGAGACTTGCTCTGCGGGCAGCCGGGGCCCCCAGTACTGCCTGGAGCAGGGGTGGAGGCGGCCTTGATGACAGCGGCTGGCCATCACGGGCCAGTTCACCAGAGTCACCCGCCGTCCAGCAGGGACACACTCTGAAGACAGAGCAGTGCGCTGGGCTGTGCCCCAGGGCCAGCGAGTGAGAGCCCAGCAGCTGGGGCCACTGAGACTGTGTGTGGACACAGTGGGCGTCTTCGGAACCCCGAAGGCCTGTCGGGCATCAAGGCACCCCCCTCCCACAGAGGGAAAGGCCCAGAAAAACGGTGGATTCCAGGAGGCCACTGAGGATGCCAACGGAGACGCTCCAGGTCTCGTGACACAAATGAGTCTCACGAGGAGCGCTGTCCAACCGAGGGGCGGGACCCGCGGTCCCCCGTGAGCCGGGCACTGGGCGAGGGCCTTATCAGGGGTGCGGACAGCGGACACGACACAGCGGGGCTGGGACTCCCTGTCCTCAGGGCTCGGTCACCTTCAGGGCAGCTGCGTGAGGCAGGTGCCCTTTGGCATCACGGGGCAGAAGAGGAAACCGAGGCTCGCCCAGGCCTCACAGCCGGTGAGGAGTGACAGAATTCGCACCCAGCTCGTCTGCCCACGGGGCCCAGATGAGGGACCCAGGGGGCTGTATAGATCCGTGGGGCAGCATTCGGGGGCCGCCCTGGGGGACCCCTCGCGCCTGCTCCCACCTCGTTGCCTTCTACTCCGACCCCTGCAGAACCAGAGATGGATCCTGCCGCCACAGCCCCTCCCAGCGAGGCCCTGTTGCCCCTGGTGGCCTTTGAGGCGTCACTCTGAAACGCGCGGACAGCCAACACTCCCTGCGCTGTCCCCTCCGGCTGAAGGACACCGTGGGGACTGGGGGTTTGCGAGCAGGTTGGACTGGGCTGGCTCCGTGCGCTGCTACTCGGCCCGGCTGACATGTTTTGCACGCGTTCTGCGAGAACTCCGCAAGTCGAAGGCCACGTGGGGGAAGCCGGGCCCGGTGACAGATGCAGGAGGCACCTGCTGTGTGAACTGCGAAGGGCTTGGCGAACACTGGGACGCGGTCCTGTCATCGTCACGATCGTTACTCTCTCCCAAGCACCCCTGAAGGTACACAGGTCGCATCCTCCAGGTCCCCAGGGGTCCCCAGCCGGGGTCCTCGCTGACTTGCTCCCCACGGCCCCCTGCCCACCCCGCCCAGGGCCCCGTCACTCACAGTGGTTCTCAGCCTGCCCGACCGGAAGGCCCAGGGGCCTCTTGGCAGCCTCCTCGTCCTCGAGCTGAGCGTCCCCCGCCCGCCACCGCCCGGAGGCCTTGAAGAAGCTGGCGCCGACGCCGTAGGGACAGCACTGGTAGGCGTAGGGCACCTCCAGGATCCTGGGGGCGGGGCGGGGAGACTGCGGCCTCAGCAATGCACAGGGGCTCCCCCCAGGCCCCCGGCTCCCGGCGCCTGCCCTGCGATCCCCACGCGCCCCAACGCCTGTGCAGGGAACCCCGGGCTCTCTGTGTGAGGGTCCACCTGCCCGCTGCCTCGGGGGCTCCAGGCGAGTCCCAGGCTCCTCCTTGCGCGTCCTGAGAGCGGAGCCGGGATAAGCTTCCCGCCCGCAGCCGGGTCAGCGTGGGGGGCTGCTCGCCCAAGGTCACACGGCTCCCAGGCACCCTGGTCCCCAAGCAGCCAGCACCTCTCCCCCTATGCTTAAGGACACAGGGGCTCTCCCAGTGACCTTCACCTTGCCCTCAGAGAGACCACGTGGTGGCCCCCACCCTCACCCCGGGGACAACAGAGCCGGGCTTGGCACCCTCACAAGGGCAGGGCAGATGCCTCCGGGCACCTCATGCGTCTGCGGCCTGGGCCACACAGGCTGTGCGCTGCCACACGCAGGAGGCCTGGATGTCATTAGCTCCGGGGACAGGCTGTGCCGCTCCTCGGTGCCCCAGGCTCTGCCCTGACTCAGGGGCCCCCACGCTGCCCGAGGTTGGGCAGGGCGAGCAGGGGGGCCCAGGGGCCCACCCACGTCCCCGTTCTGTCCTCACAGGAGGTCTCGGAGTCCCCTGGGGCTGGTACTTGGGGCGGAGGGAGGGGCGCCAGACCCCGCGTTGCCGGGCACCACCCTTCCCGGTGGCTTCCTCCTGTCCCTCCCGGCCCCTCGGCTGCCCAGGGAAGCAGGGCCCTCACCTCAGTTTGGGGAAACTGTCCTTGGAGAAGGCCTGGGACAGAGCCGGGTTCCCTTTGAGTTTGAGATGCATCAGGCCCCCCAGCCCGGCCAGGGGCAGTGCGGTCAGCTGGTTGTACGTCAGGTCCCTAGGACAGGGGACGGTCAGGGTTACTGGCCATCAGGGTGGACCATCAGGGGGCAGGGCTGCGTGGAGGGTGTGGCCAGTGTGCCCCAGAGGGCAGGGGGCGTGTGGGGAGGAGGGGATGGGGCAGGGGCGTGGAGAGGCCACGGTGCCACGATGTCACAGCACGCCCCGGAGCTGGTGGGAGGCCGGCTCTCTGTTTACCGGGCCCCATGGGCTGTCACGATGATGGATGGGGCTGGAGCCCCATCCCCGGACGTGTGGTCAGACATCTGCATGGGTCCCTGCTCCGGGGTGGGCTCCGCTGCCCCCACGGGCCCGCCCACAGCCCTGACTGGCCGGCTGCATGGAGCACAGGGGTGCAGGGGGGTACTTACAGCCTGACCAGGGAGCGCAGGGTCGCAAAGGCCTCGGGGTGGATGGACCGGATGGCATTCCAGCTCAGGTCCCTGCGGGCAGAGGGGGCGTGGCAGGAGGGGACAGTGACACCCCACTTCTCCTCCACGGACCCCCTCTGAGTTGGGGACCTGCTGCCAGGGTCCCTGCCTGCTGGGGCAGCCTCAGAGCCTCACAGCCCCTGGGGACCCCACCGGGCCTGAGAAGCCAGCTGGATGGAGGGGCACCGCTCCTCCTGCGTGTGTGCTGGGGCCGGGGCTGCGCTCTGAACCCCCCCAAGCCCCCCCGAGCCCCCCGAGCTGCGGTACTCACAGGGTCCGCAGGGAGCTCAGCTGGCGGAAGGTGTCGGCTCCCAGTGCCCAGATGCGGTTGTGCTGCAGGCCGCTGGGGCGAGAGAGTGGGGGTGACCACCAGCCCGGACCCTGGCTCCGCTGCACGCCCCCCATGCACTGGGCAGAAGGGAAAGGAGCCCCCCTTCTCCTGGCACGGGGGCCAAAAGGGCCCAGCCCGCGGGAGTCAGCCCAGCTAGAGGAGCACGGGGGTCCGGTCGCCTCGGGTAAGCCGGTCAGGAGACAAAGCCACACGACTGTCTCCGGGGCCCAGAAGAGTGAGTGACCCAGGTTCCCGCTGGCCTGGCTCCCCGCCCGGCCGACCTGGCTCCCTGGGTCCGCAAGGCCCCGCACCTGGGCAGCAGGGCTCGGTGGACCTGGGGCTTCGGCAGCGATGGAGACAAACGTGACAGACCCGGGCACCGCCGAGGCCCCCCCTGCTGGGAGGCAGGGCCCAGGTGCAGGGGGCTCGGGAGGCCCGGCCAGCCCGGGTGCGGGTGACCTTCCTCCTTGTCAGACTGGGACCCCGGGTCTCCTCCCGCCCGCAGAGGTGGAGGTGGGCCGGCAGAGCCCCTGCCCCGCGCCACACTCACATCTCCTCCAGCTGGTGACACCACTGCAGGCTGGGCAGCTCCTCAATGTGGTTGTGAGACAGCTCCCTGGGGACAGAGGCCGGGCAGGGTGAGGCCGCCCGGGGAAGCCCCCACGCAGACACCCGGCTGACACCTTGCACCAGGGGCCCAACCCCCAGACCGACCGACCGACCGACGCCCCGCTGAGCCCCGCTCCTCCCCAGGGCCTGGCTGGGGCTGCCCCGTCTGTCCGTAGGAGGGCCTGAGGGACCCCGGGAGGGTCCTGGGGGAGGGGAACAGGAAGTGAGCAGCAGAGAGGCGTGCAGGGACGAGGCGGCCCGTGCCAGCCCCAGTGACAGCAGCTAGCGTCACCACGGCAGAGCTGATAACAAGGTCAGAGCTGGCGTCTTTACGGGCCCTGGGACCCAAGAGAGGGGGAAACTGAGGCAAAGCGAGGGTGCGGGACCCACCCGGGGACACAGGGGCTGGTGTCCTCATGCCACCACCCTCCTCCTGGAGCACCTGCCGTGTGTGAGGCACTTTACATGAGCGTTGTCAACGCTCACAGACGTATCCACGGTCTGCAGGGGAGGCGGCCGGAGCTCTGAGCCCAAGGTCACAGCCTGGCTCCCAGACCGCAGTCCCTGGACGGCAGAGGACAGCCCCGTCCCCCCCTCAGCCAGGTCCCCCTCCAGGAACAGAGGTGACCCCATGGGACAGAAGCAGAGGAGGTGGGCTTTGGGGTGCACGGGCGTGGGAGCCACTCACAGCACTCGGAGCCTGGGCAGCTGCTGGCACATCCCCAGGGGGAGCAGCCTGATGCCCGCGCGGGTCAGGGTCCTGGGGGACAGCAGACACAGAGCTGGCACGGGCCCAGGCCCGCCAACCCCCGCCACCTGACAGCAGCCCGGGGCCTGGCACAGACATGGGGGCACAGAGCTGACAAGAGACAGGGCTAGGGGCGGAGAGCAGGTGGCCAGGGACTCCCCCAGCCCCACCCACCCACCCACCGTCTCAGAATGGACTCAGGATGCGGACTAGAACCTTCTGTGCTGTCCTGACAGGGGAGGGGTGGCCACGGGCAGGGAGCAGCTAGAAAAGCCCGGCAGCGGAGCCATGGACCGGGCACAGAGGGGGGCCGGGCGGGGGAAGGGAGGGGAGGCCGGGGAGCAGGTCACAGAACCCACTGGGCTCAGGCTCGGGGTGTCCCAGGAAAGGCCCCAGGCCAAGGTCACCCCTGAGGAGCTGTTACGGCCCTCATGGAAAATTTTCGAGACGCCAGCACACCTCAGGGAGACCGCGGAGGCAGAGGACCCCTGTGTGACGTGGGGCAGACCCTGGGGTGCCTGTGGGTCCCCATCATGCTGCTAAAACGTCACGGGGCCTACTGTGTGCGGAGCCCGCCCGCGGCTCAGGCCGTGAGAACGGAAGACCCAGAAGTCTGTGTGGCACTCAGGCTCCGGGCAGGGGGAGGGGGTGCTTGTCACAGCCCCCCCAGCCCTCAGCGGCCCCCGCCCACCACCTGGGGTGGGAACCCCGACGTCAGGCCCGAGAAGTTCCCGCACAGTGACACCGGGAACACCGGCCACGCGCCACCCCAGCCCCATCCAGAGGTGACAGGGGACCGCCAGGCCAGATCAGGGGTGAGCGGAGCCTCAGGGACGAGGACACCGGAGCCCCCGGGGAGGAGCGGGGGCAGGGGCACTCACAGGGTCTCCAGGCTGGAGGTGCCCTTGAGGTCGGGGAACTCTTGGATGTCGGTGGCTCCATTCAGGGACCTGGAGACGGAGCCGGCAGCTCGAGGGCAAGGTCGGAGCACGTCCCCGCGTGGCGGCCAGCCCTCTGGGGTCGTGTCAGCCTGTCCCCGCCACCTGTCACCCCCCAGCTCCCCGGCCTGCTGCAGGCAGCCCCGCTCAGCACGGCCACGCAGCCACCCAGACGGAGCTGGTGGCCTTGGCGCTCGGGCAAGGAAGCACCAGGCCGGCATCAGAGGGGACAGCGTGGCGCTTCTGAGGTGGCCCAGAGCGGCTGGGTTTGCCTCCCCTGGCTGTCCTCTGAGCCCTGCACCGCTTCCCTTCCTTGACGGTGTTAGACTGGTGGCTTTCCCGTCCCCACCGTCCCCGTCCTGTGAGGACACGGGCCCCGTGCACCTGCACGTGTCAGGAGCACAAAGAAGGCGCTGTGGGACCCCAAGTGGGGCCCCGGGTTCACGCCCAGGCGGGACCCGAGGGGCTCAGGGGCGTCTGTAAGCTGCACGACAGCCAGCTGGCAGCGTCCGGAGGACGAGGGGGCATGACAGTGAACACCGAGAGGACGTGGAAGCTTTAAAGACGCTGGTGACGGCGCCCTGGTGCCCAGAGAAGCACGGGAGCCTTTGGAAGAAGTGGGACTTGGGCCGGGAGTTAGGCAGGTTGTGGGGGGAATGGAGCGGTCAGCACCCGGGCGGGGGGCCGGGGCCGAGGGTCCACGGCCTGGGTCCCCGCAGAGCCGGAGCTCTGGCCCAGCCCGTTTTCCCGCGGGCGTGCCCGGACGGGAGCGGGCAGACACGTGCCCCGGGCTGCAGACACTGGTCACGCGGCGGCTCTGGGAAGCAGCCACGGGGGTGAGGGAGGCCACGGCGGCCACCCCGGGGGCCCACTCACAGCGTGTGCAGCCTCGGCAGGGACTGGAACGCCGACCTTCCCACCGACTGGATGGGGTTGTCGTAGAAGTGTCTGGAAGAGAGACCCCGGGACCACGGCTGGTCGGCCTCGGCCTCCCCCACCCCTGGGGTACCCGGGGCACCGCGCCCGCCGGCCGGACTCACATGGTCTGCAGCAGCCGGTTCCCCGTGAAGGCCCGCTCCGGGATGGCCTTGATGTTGTTGTTATGGAAACCCCTGGGGAGCAACGCAGCCCTCCGTGAGCCGCGGGGAAGCCTGCAGGGAGCTGTCACACTGCCACGGAAAGGCCACCGGACCAGGGACACCGGCCGCAGGACAGCCACGGAGTCGGGTGGCGCTCGGGACACGAGGAACGGAGGGCTTTGCCCAGAGCCCACGGCCGTGCTGTCCCTGGACACTGGCACTCTCCTGGGTTCTCGTGCAGCCCGCCCCCCGCTGACCCCCACACCTGCACCCTGACCCCACCGGTGTCTGTGTCGGCGCTGAGCGACGTCGGTGAGACAGAGGCCTGTCCTCGAGCAGAGGCGGACGTGCACACCTCGGGCCCTTCCCTGCAGCTGGCCCTCGCGTCCAGGCAGAGACGCCGCCTCAGAGCTCGGGGCTCAGGCCCCCCCGTCCAGTCCCACTGCCCTCCTGTGTCACCCGTCTGCCTGTCTGGCCTCCACCTGTGCTGTTCTGTCTGAAATGCCTCCTCCCGTCCCTGCCACCGGTCGCCTGCCCCCCGACGGCCAGGGGCAGCGTGAGTTAGCACCACGTTCTACGTTACTCTACGTCACGATCGCTTCTGCCAATCCTGCACGATTTAGGGTCCGAATTACACACCGACCCTGAGGGCTCGGTCCTGGTCCCATGTTTGTGTGTGTTACTTTGTGTCCTGGGGGGCCTGAAGGACCCTGGGGACACCCTGAGTCCCTCTCACTCCTGTGTGTGTCACAGCAAGCTCAGAGCTCAGGGAATGCTGGAGCCAGCTTCTTGTCTTCCCGGGGGACCCGTCCGTGGGGTGACCCCGTAAGGCAGCCCAGGGGACCCGTCTGTGGGGTGACCCTCTGCATTCAGCACAACCACGGCAGGGGCAGCGCCCAGCCTGGCCTGACAGGATGTGCCTTGTGCCCCATGTGTCCCCAGGAGGGACAGGCCCTGGGCTGTTCCCGCTGCTGACACAGGAACGTGGAAGCTGGGAAGGCCAGGACCTGCGCTGGGGTCAGAGGGCACGCAGCCCGTTCCCCGAGGACCTGGGAGGCGGGTCGGGGGACTCACAGCTCCTGCAGCCGGCCCAGCGTGCGGATGGCCACCGGGAACTCCCTCAGCTCGTTGTGGTTCAGGTCCCTGCAACGCAAGAGGAGCGGTCACCACAGGGAGTGGTCACCATGGGAGCGGTCACCATGGGAGCGGTCACCACGGGGAGCGTTCACGACGGGGAGCGGTCACGACGGGGATCGGTCACCAAGGGGAGCGGTCACCACGGGGAGCAGTCACCACGGGGAGTGTTCACATGGGGAGCGGTCACGACGGGGAGCGGTCACGACGGGGAGCGGTCACGACGGGGAGCGGTCACGACGGGGAGCGGTCACCACGGGGAGCGGTCACCACGGGGAGCGGTCACCACGGGGAGCGGTCACGACGGGGAGTGGTCACCATGGGAGCGGTCACCATGGGAGCGGTCACCACGGGGAGCGGTCACCATGGGGAGCGGTCACGACGGGGAGCAGTCACCAGGGGGCCACACGCTGGCCCGGGCCTGGGGTGCATGAGCCTGGCCCTGGAGTGGGCGGGACGGACCCCGCTGCCAACATGGGACGTGCGTTCTGGGGAGGACGTCACTCCTCCCACAAACCCTGGGCGTCCCGACAGGCGGAGCTGACAAGGGGACCCTGGGGACATGGGGGCGGGCACCGGCGGCCTCCGAGAGTCCCCGCTGGCTGAGGAGGTGCCTCAGACTTCTGGGGACGTCGGTGGCTGGGGAGGAGCAGAGGGCAGAAGGGGGCCATCTTGAACACCTTGTCCCCAGCCCTCGGGATTCCGGAAGGTTCCTCAGACGTCCACCTTGCTATGTGTGGCCTCTGCTCTCATCTTCTCAGGACACTAACGGTGCCCTCACCTGGGGCGGTGGCCCGACAGCTCATCTCTATTCTCTCTCAGCCTTTCCGGCATTTTCCAGGTTTTTTTGGGGGGAGGGGGGGCTGTTTGCTTGTTTGTTTGCTACGAACACGCCTCCCACGCAGTCAGGAAACACGGACGTCATTTTACACGCAGTGGCAGACGCGGGGTGGCACGCGGGGACACGGCGTCCTGCCGCACGACCGTGGGGGTGGGGACCAGCGCGGCCTCTGGGACAGAACGCGATGACACCCTCTCGAACAAGACTCATCCCAGCGGCTCCACGTGGAGGGCTGTGTCCCACAGAGAAGCCGGCACCGGGCACGAGGACACCCGTGTGGCCACGGCTTCGGGCCCTGCCCACTGTCAAGGGGCCTCTGTGGTGACGACAGGACAGGACAGGACAGAGGAGGAGGGGAGCCCCGAGGGACCCAGAGCAACCTGATTGCCCCCCGAGAAGACAGAACTGCTGTGACGGAACGGGAGGGGGTCTCGTGGAAGGGGGCCCACCCAGAGAGGGGGTGCTCGTGTCTACAGGGGCCCCGGAGGCCTGGCTGTCAGGTGACGGCGCCCTCCAGGGAGGTGTCAGCGTCACAGGTCCAAACTTGGCCTCTGTTTCAGTCGGTGCCCACAAGTGGGGCGCACGTGCAAACACGCCCGATCGGGGGGCTCATGCCTGCCGCTTCCTGTACCCACAGGGTCAGCCCCGGGGCGGAGGCAGGAGTCTCGGGGGGTTTTAGGCGCCTGGGCACGAGCCCCGGGACTGCGGGCTGCGGACGGCACCTCCACCCCGGCCCTGACAGCGGGGCCTTGGTGGCCGAGAGCATTGGGTCACCTCCTGCACCGCCAACCCTGGAGGCCGGCCATTAACGAACCGAGCGCAGCCACGCGGAGTGTGTCCCCGGCTTCCACCGAGACACGGACACGCTTCCCCCCAGCCGCCCTCCGCGTGCACGTCTGCGCGGCTGGGGGGTCGGAAGTCACCGAGGCGAGCGGCGGGTTTAACGGGGCCGGCTCTGCTTCCCTAACGAAGCACCTGGGGCCACGTGGGCGCAGAGAGGTGACCGTCCACCCGCCACCAGCAGGGCCACCGCCCGCAGGCTCCTCCCTCACGCTGAGCTGGACGGCCACCTGCCCGCCCCCCGTCGGTGGCACGGCCGTGAGATCCCTGCGCTCCATCTTCTCGCCACCCGGCCCAGAAAAGCCCCCGTCACTCTCAGCCTGTGACACTCACCGCAGGACCCAGTCCCCCAGAGGTGGGCACACCCCTATGGGAGGCATGTCCTTCACCTGGACACCAGGGGACCTGAAGGCTTGGGGGCGGCTGGTCAGGACAGAGTGTGGCCTGGTGGCCTCTCCTCACTGGAGCAAAGTCAGGGCCCTGACCTTGTGGGGAGGGGACCTTCCGTGCTAGGTCCCCAAGGCAAGGATGAGGGACCGTCCTGGGGGTCCAGCCCATGCCCAGGGCACGGCTCTGAGTCAGGGAGCCTGGGACAGCTGTGCTATGTCAGGGGCTGTGACCAAACCAACTTGTGGGTATGCAGGTCTGGGTTTGGGGGAGCCAGGGACAGCGTTGTAGTCAGTATGGCCAGAGCGGGGACAGCTTAGGCCGTCCAGGACGCGGGGCCGAGAACGCTCGTGTCTCTGTGACAGCACGCTACACTTCTTTCCTGTCCCCAAGTGTTCGCCTCGTGCCCACGGCGGTGGCCCAGCACATCCTAGAAGCTCAATAAATAGGTATTTATGGCACGAGTGACAGAAGAAACAGAGGAGAGAGGGTGGCAACACTGACCGTCACCAGCCCCTGCCTCCCACTGGCAGGCCTGGGCTTACTAGTGTCCCTGCCACGACACCCACCAGGGGTTCCCACGGGGCCCCCCGAACCTCCTGCCCTGCCACTCCAGGCCGGCCGGGGGGCACCTGTGGGGACGGGGAGGCTCCGAGTGGACCCGTCAGCCCCATCGCCGGCAGGGGACGGGGAGGTGACCTTGGCAATGGGAAAGGAGCTTGTCCCGGTCACGGACCGCGGACCAGCTGGGCGGTGGCGCTGTGACCCTCCTGTCACGATCATTAGTGGCTCCGCAGCGGGAGCCACGAAGAAGCATTCCACACGGGACGACTCCTCCTTGTGCCACCGACCCCCACACGTTTGCAGCTGGTAGGCCCCCAACCGGGACGACGGGGGCCCGGCAGGGGAGGTGGCCGCGCTGGCCGGAGCCTGAGGCTCCACACTGACCGGACGGCCTCGGGCCAGTCCGCCAGCCTGCCTCAGTTTCCCCACCTGCGACCCCAGGGCTCCTGCCGTCTTCTCCACAAGGGGCTGGGACGGGGGGGACAAGTGAGATGCGAGAGGCGACAGCCTGTGAGAACAAAAGCACTTCTCATTCGCTCACGCGGGGGTCGGCAGCGGGGCGTGGGGGTCATCTGTCAGGGAGGTCATCAGTG